>JAQFZX010002754.1:0-16594 GCA_034682405.1 Hydroisotoma schaefferi | reverse complement strand
GTGTGGCCTGCGCTGCATGGGTGGCTATCGTTTTATATCGATATGTCATCCACACCTCAAAACATACATACATACATGATACACCCTTTATTACTCCCGTAATAATAATACAATAATTCAAATACGTATTACAACTAGAACATACCCACGGACCGTCATCCTTCCGCTCTAGACCTTTAGCAAAAAGGATTCATTCAGCCCACTCAAATTACAAATATCTTCCTCATACTATCTAAATCTCTGACGACGCTTTCATGATCTCGTATCGGTAAATCCGAACCCCTGCCTAACTAAACTCTTCGTTAATAATATAATCAGACATCAAAAAGTAAAGCTTATTCCCACAAACGCTCCCAACCACATGCATGCAGCACGATTAACCACTTCGCATATTCATAAAATAACTCATTGCCCATTGCTAAGAGCCTAATTGTGATCATATAGTTAATTAGGGGATTGATCTTTAAGAATCGTGTAACGGATAGACTAACACATTTAATTCACCCCGACACGCTCTAATGCACTTTTCCATAGAATACTTTCGCAAAATCAACGAAAAAAATAGCTTTCACTCCATCCAGGATTTCTATACAGGCTCATTTATTTACAATTATTAAAAAGATGATCTAAGTTTCCTGTCTCAATAAACTTGAAACCTTAACTGCGGTCTCCGTTATGCTATTGATTTCTTTAGACAGAAAAAACGAAGCAAAAAAAGAAGAAAAAAAACAGAGTAAATGATCGTTTCGAAATCGGAAATCCGCCCTTACATAACCGCACATTAGTATAGCTACCACTTATCATGTTAAATTCTCATTAACTTTCTCGCAGTTAGTTAAGCAACACGCAAATCCTTGCGCCCTTCTTTTATCATAATATCTTGAATTGTTCATTTGGGAGAAAAGGCTGCAGTAGTTAACACTATGTATGCTAGCCTACTTTAAAATACATTGTAGTTCTGCGGTGTAAACTGAACTACCCATGTTGAGATAATATTATTTATGGAGAAGCATACGGGATTTTTTTTAGTTAAAAAAGCATTACAGAGAGACGAACACAATTTAAATCCCCTTTGACAGATCAAAGGAACCTTACATTTGTATTTGCATTTCCATTGAATGAAATGAAGGAAGCTCAGCCATGAAGAAGCAGAATGCATTTTCTAAACGGAGACGAAACTTGTTTGTCGTTTTCATGTCACACAAATTATGTTCCAACTACTCATTCGAAGGTGTGGAATGTTCCCTTCTTTAACATGTGTTTTCACAGGAATATCCATACCATTCCTTCCCTAACTGGGACACAACATTTACTACCAAGAAAGAAGTCACTTGGCTTCTATAGAAAAGTGTACATGAAAATACAAGAAATGGAATTACTTCATCCATATCCATCCATGTACCCCTTTAAACCAACATTTATCCTACGCTTCATGATTATCAGAAAAAGAAGCTCTTTTACTGAGCTCGGAACTTTTTTTGTCCGGTTTTCCTACCGTATATTCCTGAATTACATCCCCTCTCTATAATAGCAGTCCATTTAGTAGCCATATTAAAAATCGTATGTTAGAATTGGCATTTAGAACCCTAGAATGTAATAGTATCCCGGGCTTCATTTAGGATATTTTGGGTTCAAGTGCATTTGGAATTTAAAGCTTTCGTTTCAGAAGATCAGCAGAGTCTTTCCAGTTAGTTTCACTAAACGCAGCATAACTTCTGCTTACAGGAGGGAAAAGTTGGTATTATTACGGTTCAGAGCAGTCAGAATCACAATTAGGGAAAAGTAAATAGAAAATCCACAACTGGATGACATTAGTGTCATTCGTCTGTCTACTTCAATCCCATAACTTTCACAGTGTCAACCCACATATTTGTTTGTACACGATTCCATTCCAATGTCACATTCTATCAATGTCTTCTCCAATCTTATAGTATTTTGGGTGTTTCGATTTAACAAGCATGTCTTTGATTGTACTGCTTTCCTCCATATTACAAAAGGATTGTTAAAGAAATTTCCTATGACCTAATCCGTCGAACATAAAAATTTAAAATAATAATAAACTTCGGGGGATCCATGCATAACTAAGCTATACTTGCATGACGGTTTTGCAATAAATGAGAAAACGACTTGAAATGTTTATGCCTAGAAACGTACCTTATTTAATAGGACTTTTAGTAAATGGATAGGCTACCTTCCACCTCCTTTTGCAACGCAACTTCTCAACTTCCCTTGAAAAAGAATCCTTTCATAATAATCCCTTTAATCCTAAACATAATCAGTACGAAATCCTTCACCCGGATCCGTTTACTCCGGAAATAAAAATTTCCTCATCTCTTCTGAAAAACAAAAGACCTGTTGGCAGCTGCTGGTCTGGCACGGGCAACGGCAAAAATACTTATCAAACTTACACAAGACGCCAAAGAAGACTAGAAGATACCCGATTTCTAAGGAAAATAAAGATCAAAGCTTATCGAATTCTCCATGTTCAGAACTGCTGAGTAACTGACAACTTACACGAAAAATCTTCGCTCATGCCCCATATTATTGCTTAGATATTAGGAGTTTTTCATCGCTTTTTCAGAGGTCTATCAGATTCCAAAAGCAACTCTAAGAAATAATTATATCTCTCCATAAAATAAAATAAAAATCACCTTCTCTAACAAGTTAAACCAACTACTAACTACTACTACATAAAACATGGTACCTTAGCCCGAGTTAACTTTCTCAAATAAACCTTGTGCAAATCTAAACAAACCTTCTTTCTATTATGTTTCCTCTTTCTCATCAAACGGAACGAAGGAACCCAAACTCCTCATCTTTATTTCTTTTAGCAGGATTTGTGCATCAGAAGAACCCTGCTTAGCCTGTTGTGCGGATTACATGACATAACAGGCATCCGGCACCTTCACCCACGTAAGTACAAATGTTCAACACCCGAGCCCGAACCATGAAATGAACCAAACAACCGACCGACGACCTTGTCATTCATCTCATATAAGCAGCAGTAGAATTCAGAAAAGTAAGTACCTTGTGTCTGACTTTTACTAAAATGTAGTAAAAGGAACATACGAACAGAGCTCGTGGGTTTCAAGCTTATCGACGTCTTAAGACCAGACAGTTTGTAATGGTATAATCTATAATACTTTCTGCCAGCAAAGGAAAGAAACCCGCACCCGGCATATGTCAGTCGTTTGAAGTCGATCCGCCTTTTAAAACTCTATTTCACGCACGCATCGAGGATTAATTTTAGTCTTAACATAATAATAATACAGAGTAGAGTTTTTTATCAACCGAAATACGGCCAGAAGGATCTATCCGTCAACCTTCGACATCTGTATCCCTCTCTAAGCAGTTAATCCACAGATTTAGATAGTAAATCTAATTTCAGATCCGATGCATGGAAACAAACTTACTGCAAATTTTAGCTAGCTAGTACTTATGGCTAAAAAAACCCCCATCTTCCAGTTTTTACTAAGTCTTTCTTCCTCAAGGCTGAATTCGCTATAAAGTACTTTTGAATTTGCATGTTAAACAAGCCTTAATAATTTGCTACAGCGATAGGATAGATCAACTCGAAGAGTGTGACACGGACACGTCTATCTTCAGTTCATATCTGGCGTGTCTCAATTACTCACAGGGGAGAACGGAAGAGGACATTTTGCTCGACAACTTGATGACATTAAGATGTTACTTCGTATTTATCTCTTTCACCCAAACCCTCTATCTCCTACACCTACCAAACTCGTACGCCTTACTACTTATTTCATGTCCTAAACCCATGAGTACACCCTGCATTTTTTTAAACTTGTAATTTTTTTCCAAAGCCTTTTACGCTGTCAACTGTTCCGAGGTAATTAGACACATGAACATTCATTAGAATCCGTCACTCCTTTCTTATGCGGCTTACTAACTAACTTTTTGCCATAAACCTTCGAAATCGCAACACTTTACAGACTCTAGATACCGTGTGGCAGTTAACCTTACTTATCTCACTTAAAATTGTGAAGTCTAACTACTACCACTCTTAGTTTAGAGTTCAGGCAAATGCCTTTGTTTCGCTACCTTTTTTCGGTTATGAATTTCTCTAATCGGCACATAATAACGATTGCTATTTTAACTCCCGACTCGTCCCCATAACTATTTAACTCACACGATTATAAATCTACCGAGCAGTACAGCAGTAGTAGCCTTAGCGTGCAATTTCAACTGAATGCTACTTAAGCATTCTATCTTTTCATAACATCAGAATGAAATCTTGGTTTACCACGGGATTTCTTAGTGTAGCATGCTACTACTACTACTACTGAAACTGAAGCACTATATGCATGAACGCAACAAGAACTCAGAGTTAAAAGCCTCAAGTCCGAGCAACTAACTAAATTAACTATTCGTACTACTTATTATCATCCCTGAATTAACCACTGGTTACACGATAGGCTCATAAAGCATAAAATCCAGACCTAACATTGAACAACATTACATTACACAGTTAGAGAAACGAGACGACTCTTCCCTAATAAACGATCTACTTCCTGCCCACCGCCACAACCCTCTATTATCATTACATTATCATCTAAAATTAAGTAGCATTAACATTACATTTCATTTTGTCGGATACACCTTACCATCGTTGCGTTAGGACTTGGATGGAAGTTGGCTCGTAGAATCATCATAATCATAAAGCATAATCGTTCCTCGCATATGAAACCTTCTCATGTTCATGTTATGTGTCGAAGCTAAAAAAATACCCGATTTATTATGCATGAATGATACGAAGACCACTTAATGAAGCTGATTAAGATCTTCTCAAATATGAGCAATTATGCAAGGGTAAATTGGTGTTCTGGATCATTTAAAGTGGTTTTTTCTCACCTCTGGAATCGATAGGGCTCAGTCTTAAAGAGGCAGTAGGACTTGTGTGCAATCCAGCGTAGATAGGGTCCATGTATGGATTGAGACGACTGTAGGCAACAGCCGCTGCGGCATGGAGCTCAGCCGCCGACCCAGTAACACCCGGGGTCGGTGTTCCACCCAGAATCCCACCCGGAACTCCACCCTCGTTTCCACTCCGAGGCCGCCCTGCAAGAAGTGACAGGTCTGGTAGGCTAGGATTGCTCCCACTCACAGATAATCTGCAAATAAATCAACCAAACGGATCGTCAGCTTACAGGAATATCACACAAGACAATATTACCCAATAAAAGTACCGGGTATTGGGTGATTTTACAGGAAATTATGCATCATTCATTTATGGTATTATTTTGAAGCAAAGACATTACATAATAGAGAAAAGTACCGGGTTTGGGACGGGTATTCTGGAATTTAAGCAAACAATAGTCTAGAACTTATCTTTCTTTAAATCTTACTTAGGCTGGAGAAAGTACCAGATTTTACTAGCTTTATTTATTTATTTATTACTGCTATCATGTAAATGATTTTATTTTACTCTTTGGTAAATTTTTTGTTCAATCTAGAATTTCCTTAGTAAAAGTTCCATAAAAAATACTAAGAAAATTCACTTAATATTCTCAACTCTACTTAAGTAGTTTACAACAACCCAACAGAAACTGAATTACATAATACCAAACACTGACACACACATGGCCCTCCGAGTTGAATTTCACTCTAAAACCAACCCTTTGCTAGTAATAGCAGTAGCTGTTGTTGTACTGCTAATTAACCACGCTGAAACTGAATCATCTTTTTGTACCAAAATTGTTCCAAAGATAAATTCTCAGATAAGCCAAGAAACAAATGTAGCCACACAGTTGTACAGTTGCCAGTTGCAATGCAACGCTCTATTTTAAACGATACTACTTAATTGTGAAAAAAACTGGAAAAAGTTTTACAACTTCTCAATTTAAAAACACAACTCAACTTCAGCCTAGGAATTAGGACACCCGAAATCTAACCAAACCTTTTCCTATGATATTAAAAAAAAATCTCAATCCAAATGCTGTTTTTAAACCATTTTTATTTATCTCTCTCTCGCCTAGACCGCTCTCATGTTCACCTCCCTTAAATTATATCTTATTCCGGACAGCAATTACCTCTTTTCATATTTCTATTTAATCATCGCTTCTCTATCCTAGTAGTAGGATCATCCTATTCATTAGCATTCACATGGGATATCACTTGATCAGGGTTAAAAACTCAATTTCAAACACGCAATCCTACTACACACATTCAACATCAACCTACTTACTTTACTACTACTTCATCTTTAATACTAACAACCAACGTCGACCGACACAAAGTACACAAAAATGATTCCATCATAATCATCATCATGGGCCGCAGGTATAAAGCTCCAGCAGTGTTTTATTTTATAACAGAATCATTATGATGAAGGAAGGGATACCATCATCTACTTACGGGATACGGGAGGAAGATGATCGAAAGCCACCAACAACTTTGAATAAATAAATCTACCCCTTTTTTACCATCCCTAAACTTCCACTTACTTTACTCATGAATCAAAAAAGAGATGATCATAGAGATAGATTCCAGAATTTGATTTTACATTCAATCAAAACGAAGAGAGCATTTATTTAGTGAAAAAGCGAGGACAAAACGTACAGAAAAACACCAGACTACTACACAACTGCATTCCAGTTTAAACGAGGAATAAAATGGCTTTTTTATATCTACTTTTACAGACTTATCTGTTGTTGGTCTATTGGGATTTGTAGTAGCAGTAGTATAAAACGGTGTTTAACTAGCTATACTGGATGCCCAGGGTTTGTGAAATGATCTTGGTATACAAAAAGTACTAATATTTATGCGAAACACACTTACTACTCCAAGAAAGAGAGCATTCCATCGTTTGGTATCATTTTTCATTTAAGTGAACAAGTTTTGATTTCTTTCTTCTAATTTTTTTCGCTACTACTGCTTTTATTTCATGTCATGCAAACCATTAGACAAACTAGTAGTTGTATTTTTCTCTTCTATTGCTATCTTGACGGGATCATCAGAGTCAATCGTCCTTGTATTTTTATAATGGGGTTAGATTCAATCCAGTAGTTCGTTGGCAGGAGTTTGGTAGTTTATTAAACCCTATTTATATTATTCATGTATTTCTGACAGAGGGTAGAATATTTGGTCTTCTCTGGTCAATAAGAGCAGGCAATCATGTCAAACATGTCTGGAAATGCTACTTGCTGGTAGTAGAAGAGTTTAATGCATTTGTAATTTGATATCTAATATCTATTGTTTCAGATAAAAACCCTTAAAACAGAACTATATTTTGAATACAGGAAATCGTGCTCTTGAATTTTATATTATTTTGGCCTTTAAGAGGCACTTAAGGATTACAGGATTTTATAATATAACTTCCACTAAGATAGATCATTTACTGCAGAAAGCATCGTGTAGAAACGTAGACCATGCAAAGAATAAGATTATCGATAAGCAGCCAATATAATAGTTTGGCTTATGCTACCCTAGCACATCTGACTTATCAAATAAGCAATCCCCAATGACTTTTACCAAGCTAAGCTACCAACAAATTAGCATTGCCAAACAGGAAAAAAACTGGAATTTATACCTCTTAACATAAAATCCCTTCACCCAAAGTTGACGTTGAGCGTTTTAAAATAATATATTTGACTGACAAATTGACGGACATGGAATAAAAATAAAAGACGACAAGACAAGAGTATCAAATCCCATCACACAAGACGCAATACTCAAGGGCATGCTTGTTATGTTGCATGTGAGAAGGTTAGAATAAGGTGGAATTGATTTCAGACAGAGTTACTTTTGTCAGGTGTCATTCAACAATTTTTTACCCTCTGCTAACAAACAGCACAAGAATTATTTATTTAATCGACCAATGAGCCTTAATATGTGCAGCACAAAATATACTGATTGAACAATTCAGAAACCCGACATTTGCATTCCTTTCTTTCCATATTTTAAACTGGATAGCCATCAATTAACTTCCACAAAAAGAGATCAAACTTCCAACTTAGGTAACCTTCTTCCCTGAATCTCATGCCAAGACCCATTTATTTACCTTTTTTAAGCCAAGTGGTTAAATAAGTCGGTAAAAAATAAATCCTTCCTAGCCTCATCTCCCATCCCAGTGAGTTAAAATAGTTCTAAGGTACGAAATGTAACACACACAAGTCAATTTCTAAACCTGGTCCTATCATCATCTAAACACATAAAATCCTCTCTTGGGGTAAAACTTCTCACTAACTTGCATACTTTCGAAAGAGAAAACAAAAGCTGAATAGTACTAATCTCCGTAGATTTATTGTTACTACTGACTATTACTATTATCATTATCCACTCCCTGGTGCAAATGATAAGTACTTCGGCAGAGTTTTACTACCAGATATCCTCCAGTTTACCTACCTACCTACCTTTGTGCCCATTATCTCTTAATTTTCTAGGATTGGATGTGTTGTCTCTGGTCAGAAGACAAAGCAGATAGTAAGTTTTTCCACACTTTATAAGGCCCTACCTATCTACACTACAAATAAGACAAGTAATTTCCACCCTTTCAACTATTCACCACTAAATCCAAGATTTAAAATGTTACTAGAAAGCTACATACATCAAAGTAGGCAGTAATAATAATATCATCCAGCAAGAATAACAAAAATTTAGTATCCAATCATCTAATCCTCCCATCCTATGATGTGATGGGCTAAGCTGGTGCCTGTCTATTATATTCTCTGCGTGTGTTATGTGTACATTAGAGTAGTGGGTACTAATACTTGCCAGCCACACTGGTCATCTCATCCTGCCTAATTGGAGGTTAAAACTCTATAAAACACGGCCACCTTAGTATGTAATCTCTGTTGATTTATAGCTTTACACATAAAATCAACAACCTCCATCCAAGAACTTTTTAAAGTCTTTTCCCCTAAACAACACCAAAGCCTTGAGCAAAGCTTCCCTTAAGCCTAAGAAGAATTTATATTTATAAACAAAAGCTACGTAAGTTATTTTGATTTCCTCAGCCTATTAAGAGCCCAAGAAGTTAAAACTACTTATCTAAAACTGGCTTAAAAGTCAGAGCTAAACTTAAAGAAAGATAACTAACGGCCGACAGAAAAGAAAACTTACTTTACTTTGGAGGAATCCCTACTATCTGGCTTTATATTGGAAGTAAGAATAATAATAAGACTTGTCTTTAGATGAGAATAAAGACATTAAAAGTTGTTAGAAAAAAATTAAAGCTTAAGCCCAAGCTGCTCATTGCATCTTAAACAGTACTCTCTCCCCTTTCTTTAAGAAAGATGAGAGTTTTTTATACAAGTTTTAACTTCTTGAGCAACCCTTCATGTTCTTTGGTGAGTAAGCTAGTGCTAGACTAACAACCAGTTCAGTATGTGAGAGTGATTTTGTATCCATAATATTTTCTCCATTCATCTTCCACCAACAATAAGGATGGAAATTCCAACCAGACTTAAGACGTAACTCACGCCGTCGTAATAATAATAACAATATAATAAGACAATTTGAATTTACAATATAATCATCCTTCTCTCCCTGTATTTTTTCACTGGTTGCTAGTTTTTGGCTTCTAAAAAATACCCTATAGTCTTGCCTACCCAACCATTTGCATTGTTGTATCTTCTCTTAGTTTTATCTTTATCTTATCCTTAAAAGACGGGGTCTTCCAAGTCCTAATTCTCATCTCCGTAAAGGTAAAAAGTCCATTGGTGCTGACTTGGAGAAAAGTGGAAGATTTTTGACGTTTATTTTATACTTTTTATATGTACAAAGAGAGTGATAGATAATTAGAGGATCCTCTGACTTTAAATATGGTTGTACGTTTTTCACGTTTAGAAAAGATATGATAAATTTTATAACCACTAAAGTTAATGCTAGTGTCAGTTCTAGCAGTAGAAATTTGTTATATGGTGTTCTTAACTAACTAGCAGCGGACTGGATGGAGTGTCTCAGTTTTTATTCCGAGATTTCTCACGCTGAAGGTAATGATAGTGATAGAGAAGGAAGAAACGGGCAGTCATCATAAGAATGTTGAAGGGTTAGGGCTAGAGGAGTGGAATGATTAGACGGTCGGGATTCTTTAGTTAGTGATGATAAGCCTTTTTTGAAAGTTTAGACCGCAGCGCAGCTTTGAATTACAGAGTTTTTTAAACCTATAGTTAAATCAGAAGTGTCATTTCGAGTAAAAATAGAAATTGAAGATTGAATCATATAAATTTAAAATGCTTAAATTTCAGAAAAAAAGAAAAAATTGAGTACTTTTTCGAAACATGTATTTTCTATGGACTAGATCAAAAAGGTAAAAACGAATGTACTGTGTATCCCAGTATTCCACTCCCATCAGTCGTTAAAAACTCTACTGCACTGCACTGATTCTGCTACTTTCCTCTGGAGGAGTGATTGAAATATTATTGAAATATCTTAAGTTCACTGGACTAGAGATGGTTTTAGAATATATTATGAATATAATTTAATGCCAGAAAAGTCCCTATAATTTTATATGTATCTAAAAAACGAGACTTCTATACTTATAAAGCTTTTCTTGCACAAGAATATTGTTGATATACACTCAGTTTGGTATTTTATTAATATTAGGATGCACTCTCACAGTCAGTCAGTGCATCATCGTACCGCTTAGTCTTTGCAGGTCTTTCTAATAACAAGTCCATCTTTTGACTTAAATCAAGCTCGAGGCAACTGTCAAAAGTCAAAATAAAGTAATATCACGTATGAATGCATAAGCAAGTAAACAGAGCTTTGGTGGTGGAGTGGACAGCGAGACGGGAAATTATAAAAAAAAGCATTCATTCAACAACCCCTTCCTTTCCTTGATTTCATTTTCGTAAAAATTTAAATCTTAAAAATTAACTTATTCCAAACCTACCCTTAAAAAAATATAAGAATTCTTTCTCTCCTTTGTAGCTCTAACTAGGGCTCTCACTAAATATTCCATTCATTAGGCACAATATCCCTTTAGACTTGAGAAACTGTACAAAATAATGTTTCTACTTCACCTAACCTATACCTTAAACATGCAACAATAATTAAGACTTTAGTTCTAAACTTCCAACAATGTTTTATGTAGCGGTTTCCTCCTTTTTACGATGAACATCTTTAGCTCAACACATAAAATTACTGTTCGTACACCCTGGAGCTTTAGACCCAATCTTAAATCAGCTTTTTTACTATTTAGTGATATTTCAACTAATTAAAGCCGTTTTCCTCAATACACCTCCAAAAGCTTTTGGATTCAACTTACATTTCTCCAAGGTATCAGGGTTATAAACTTCTCTTGAAGAGTAACAAATCAATCAGTATAGGATTCAATACAACGTGGAAGAAAAGAAATGCAATGCAATGCCTTTCGTGAGTACTTTCTTAATTTCATTTTTTATCAACACTTAGGTAATTTCCTCAAGTATTTTGGCCTAAAGACTTGAAGGAATGTTTTTCCCAGTCTACATTGCATATTCAACTTTTGCCGAAGGTAGATCTTACATAGATCCAATAAAATTATTCTCAACACGGAAACCTTAATTTTACCTTCTCGGTTCCACAACCTCCACGAACGGACATCCCTCGTCTCATGACGACGATGATGATCACGATAATTCCTTCAAACTCCTAGAAGTACGAGTAGACAGTAGAAGTAGCAGAAGACTATGATCAAATTATGTTATACGTTTGTCGTGTACGAAACGGGAACCAAATAAGGTAAAACTGCAACAGCAGCTAAGTTGGTGCCACAGGATTGGAATGTCTTACTGAACGGTGGTAAAAAGAAGGAAAAAGTGTCCTAAATTGTAATAAAACAAAGTAAGTAAACTAAAACGCAGGTTATTATTTGACTTAACCATTAAACGAGGAGGTAAGCTACGTAAGTAGCAGCAAGTAGGCACGAACGATGTCGAAACTCATGAACTTTTCTAAACCCTTGTTACAGACCTTTTACTTAACTGCATGAGGAGCAGCAAGTCCTTGGGAAATTATGTTCTGTTATGTTATGGTGCTCTAATCGTAATCATAATAATAATAATATGATAATCATTAGTACAAGCAGACACTGTAAAAATTTACTCGCCTCTAAAGCGACGTCCGTCCGGATATAACGTATGGCAATCGGTGTTCATTTATATGCTTGTTAGTTTAGTTAACCTTTTATTACACTTCGGCAGAGACAGACGTAACTTCTAAAGTTACGTTGTGTCTGTGTGCATTAACAATTTTGAGCGTTTTATCAGCAGTACGATACAATATATATTTTAGGAAAAAGGGCAGAACAATTACTGGAATAATAATAATTCTGCACTAACCAACTAGCCTAACCTTCCGAAGGGTAAATCTTGCTATAGTTTATGGAATATCATGGAACATATAAACGGAGGAATTAACATTGAAAATATGGGATATCTCGCAAATATAGAGTTGTACAAACTTGAACAGCTCAATAATAGAACGGATCGGGTGGTGTAAAATCCTTCAATACAATGTCATGAAATGCTTTACTACTATTTTTCCAAAATATTCGAGTTTTCAATAGATTTGATGACCCTGAATAAAATCTAAAAATAAAGCCTTTTCCTGCAATGAAAATATGAAACCTAACCTATCCATTCCATGTACTAAAATCAACTCATCCTATCCTCTAACCCATAACTGATGATATGTAATTAATACAGACATAAACTCATCCCGACAGACTGTTTCAATAAATCTGACTCCTCGATTAAGTAAACATGAACAGACTAGACTACACAAAGTATAAAATGAAGTAGGCGAGAAAAACTCCAAGCAGTTATTTTTTGTATAAATCTGCCCAACTCTTTCGTTTGTAATAATCATACCTCATAAATCACGCAAGATTAATCGGCCTCTCTGTGTAATTTATATATTAACCCTTTCATCCGTATTCCCTTCCTCTAAAATTGAACCAAGTTTACACATAATTCAATGCAATAATATTCATATACACCTATAACTGACAACTCTCTCCATAAGCTCCAGTCGGTCTAGCCACGATTTCTTTGTAGAAATGAATTCTACACAATCAAATCAACTTGTATTAATTTTAACTGGTCATGAGAAAACAAACAAAAAGGTCCACAGTTTAATTATGAGATTACGGCTGGATATTTTTTGTGTTTAGAAATACATTCGTGCTTCACCTGAGCCAACCCCCCTGATCCTTTGAGTTATTCTTACATTACTTACTTATTAAACCAACAATAACACAATGCTCAAGCTGGTTCATCCTCATTTGGCTTGATTTTGATCGTGTCTGTGTGTCTCTAATTCATATTTCACTCCGCCCTCATAAACCAAAAGAGACAGGTAGGCAGCCAGGAATAAATAAGACATTCGGAAGAAACGAGATAATATTTGAAGATCGGATTTTATATACAGACTAAAGCTAAAGCTAGCGTGTAGTAGTTGAAGTAGAGCTTAAACTTATCTCAACCCTTTAACCTCCTTCTTGTTGTTAGGAAGTAAAAAAGAGATTCTTTCTCAAGGACATGGACAGTGCAGCTAGTTACACTTTTTCCATATAGCATTAGGTAAATATGTTACTGAAATGTAATACACGATTGTACTAAGTTGGTGGACTTGGACTGGGTTGGTATTTTGAAACTAACAAACTTCCACAAGATACAAAAGCCTTCCTTCCTTATTCTTCTTTCTAACTATCCAATCCATAAGCAGGAGATAAATACAACATCATCACATTTCTCTGGTTGTAAAAGGGATGAAGAAACCCCCTGTATTCGAAAACATGACATTACAATGCAATAGTTCAAACTGTACTGGAGCCTGTTGACTCCGACTGCATGAATTTCCTAGAGCTTCAGGTGGAAATCCATACTTGGTTTGAAAGATCCCTTTAAGAAACTTGCCTCCCCCAAAAGAAGACTTTTGGGTCGACCTTCTTATTCTTGAAGAGTATTCATATCTTAACTAGGATGGATATGCCTTCAAGGGACAATTCTATCCGTGGAATGAAGATACTGTTACTGTAATATTGAAGGTATTTCAGTTCAAAACTCAACCTGATTCCTAACCAAAGTTCAAACAGCCCTTGAATACATTTAAAATAGAAGTCTGAGTTATAAGAAGAGAACACGAGAACTCTTATATCTCCAAAAAGCATACGAACATAGACGAGTGAATTCTTCCAAAAAAATTTCCAACAGTTCCTGGGAATAGAGGAGAAACTTGTGAAAGAAAAAGAATGAGATTTTAAAATGAACAATTGAACTGAGGAACGGATTAGTACAAAAGGAAGCAATAGTGAGTTAGAAAAAAGCGGAATGAACACAGAAGACTTGACTTGGAGTTTATGGCTTTTTCGCCTTGATTTGTTTCTTCGAGCTCTTGTTTCTTGCATGACTTTCTGGGAATAATAATAAGATTTTGGTAGATAGAGTTTTGGAAGTTAACAATGATAATGGGACTTTAAAGCTTAATTTTCTAAACTAGTCAACTTTACTGCTAAAGCCAGTAAATATTACTTTTACAGCCACGAAACGTAACTTACATAAATAGCTTGCCCACGTTACTTATAGAGCCAGTAACCGTTATTTATAAATCCAGTAAAAGTTACTTATAAACCCACTAAATTTTAATTTATAAAGCCAGTTACGAGCAGCAGCAAAGAATACAACTTTCAAGTGTTTGTGTTGATATTGAATATTGAAAAAGTCCGTTTCGCCAGAGTTTAACCTTAAGTAAGTACAAGTAGATCTTCTCTACAAGAATAGGTAAAGACTGACATGACGTGATCTCTCTGCATTGAAATTGAAAGTTAAGTAGAATAAGGAAGGTAAAGTTACTTATTTAGAGAAGTACAGTGACAGTAATTAGTACATAGCTAGAACCCTTTAAAGATTCATGGAATCTTCCTCCATTTGAAACATGCCAAGCTGTAAAATATAGAACAGAAAATAATGACATTTTCAAGTGTGAAAGACAAAGCATAAAGAAACCCTAAAAACTCTAACGATTTCCTTCAAGCATGATAACTATTTTGCTAGCAAAACCTAACTAAACTAACCCTTTCTCTAAACCCAAAGCTCGTATAATTTTGAACACGAAGGAAGGCAAGCTAATCAAAAAATTCCTTTCCAAAACAGCAATCTACTTCGCCTCGCCAATTACTCCCCCAAAGTAGTCGCGTTCGCGTATTTTTACGTTACTTTTTTTCAAAAAGTGAATAAAATAAACTTATAATAGGTTTTTACTATGCTTGCCATGAGCAAAAAGAATAATTCTCAAGCTCATGTCATAACTCATCCCGTCCAGAGTACATAAATATCCTATACTGTAGGTAAGTAGTTAAGTTACTCTCTTCGGAGAAAAAAATAGTTAACAACATAATAATAATTCGGAGCTGAAGAGTTTCTCAAACTAGTAACCTCATCAGCCAATCAAGCTTAAAAACAAGGGACAAGCTCTATTATATTATTCGTGAGCTTGAGCTAGAAATGAAGATGGTCTTCTTGGGTAAGAAATGTAGGAAAAAGTCAAAGGGAATCATCACAGATCATTAGCCAAAGCCACAGAATGAGTACCACAGACAGAGGGACAAGAAAACAACGTGTAACGTAAACCAAAAACCCTTCGGCGAGTTCGACATTCTTCTGGACATGTTTGTGGTCAGAAACAACTAGCAAGCGGTGCAAACGACTTTATCTTACAAGAACAACAACTTTTATATCTCTGCTGAAACTGAAATGATTGCGATACGAATTTTTATCCCGAAACATCATAAACCAGCCTGCAGTTAGGTTCTTCAGAATATAAATCTTTTATGTAAAAGCAGTTAGATAGCGAAGAAAGACATAATACCAGCTAAATTGTTCCTAACAGAGTATAATCCTAGAAAAATCTAAACATCCAGAGGCTAACCACAGCAATAGCTGGCTTAATTTAAGAAATACTCCTCATGTAGGAACTAAACTTTATGTATGTATAGTAAGTAACGTATAAACTCGGTTGTAATTTTATAACAATCAAGCAAGATTTTTTACAAAGATTGAGACATTAATATGAAGCAGTCGGACGAGAGGGGGGTAAATTGCTATCATCCTCATCTTAATCATCGGTTCCACTATTTTATTGGACGCTACCTACATACGTGCATTTTTAATCGCTCTTATTTTTTTACCTTAATTACTCCAGCCAACTATCATCTCAACAGAAGCAAACCTTTGTTTTATCCTTTAAGAAATCCCAGCAGAAATCTCCTCGAATACTAAATATCCTCCTGCATGCTTTATCTTGCCAGCACAAAAAGAGTCACTCAGCTTCATTCATGGGTAAAAGTTGGTTATACTTTACTCTAAGAAATGAAAGGACTTGGAACTCCAAACCGGCATAAAATTCCTCCTAATTAACCCTTTTCTCGGTTTTAGTTGTTGTGTGGAGTTGAGTTGAGTTGAGTCGGATGGTTAAATTACAAGAATCTCAATCAACCACTCCTTCCGCTCGTCAAGGCTATTTCCTTTCCAACTCTTGAGGAAAGCTTCGGTATTTCTATCTTTTGTCCACACTCGGTTCACACATGATGATGAGACACACATGGACCAAAAATATACTCCTACGCTTTTATTATTCCATCTTCTACCAC
>JAQFZX010002753.1:0-16596 GCA_034682405.1 Hydroisotoma schaefferi | reverse complement strand
CCACAAGCCCCATTTCATCGGATGTTGAATTTGAGCTTAAAAAAGGCCCAAAACTTATTAGTGTCCCGTGACGCCATTATTGGAGACAATACGGTATTATAGAGACACTGATGCGAGTTCATTATTTAGTAGAATAATGGAGAGTCAATCCAGTAGGTAAAACATGGATTTGAAAAGAATCTGTCAGTTAAAAAAAGAGATAAAAGACAACCCTTTCTTCTGGTTTTTTTTAACAAAGAAATGAAATTCGATACATTTAAAAGTTGATTGGAGCTGATACTATTTTTTATGTTGAATAAAAGTTTAACAAAGCTCCTGTCTCTGGTTCTTTATGTTTTGTCTGTTGCATTATTTGTGTATCGAAGAATCCTCATTTCTGTTTTGATTCCGTTTGTTATAAACTTCAAATTAAGTTCCTTGAATTTCTTGCGTGTTATTTATTTTGTTGTACCTGGATTTTTTGTGGGGGCTTTGCTGATGCCAATACACAGCGATTTTTGTTTGATGGCTTCATATTTCTGGGAAATGAAATGAAGGATGCTAATAAAGTTGGGACTGTCGGTCGGGCTGTTATAATATGCATTGTGTGGTCTGATGGGACAGTAACAGGATTTTGGGGTTCAGAAGGGTTTATTTTAGGGCTTTATTCATTTTAAAGGATTTTTATCATTAAATGATAAGATATGCAGTATTTAGGAAATTAGACGGATAGTAAAATAAGATATGCCTTTCGGGGAGAAAGCTATTTGTATGAAATAGTTAGAACTTTTACAAATGCTACGTTATATTTTTTATTTAAGGAAGTTTCTAATGATTATAGTGATTATGTTTGGCTCATGAAAGAAATGTTCTCTTGTAGTATTCTCTCGTAAAAAGTTGGATACGCATGAAACTCTAAATTGTAAGATGCAGAAGTAGAATTAAAATGAGCTGAATCTTTTCATGTTAATTGTAATCAATTTGAAATTATATTTTGTTCATAGATGAGTTTCCTTTGATAACATGGGATTAGCGATAAGGGTTGTATAAATAGCTGTACTTGAACTATAAAAACATGATTTTACCTAGATAAATATGAAATGGGCATAGTCATAACTTTTAGATTTGCTTTGGACGGCCAAAATGTAGGATTAGTTCTCTGTTAAATTGTTGATAACTTGCTTAACATTTCGATAACCAACATAAACGTAGGAGCATGAAGACGGGTACTTCCGTATACTTGGGTATAAGTACCCGGCGATGGATGATTAGTTTGGGAACGTGTAAAAGTCCACCTCCCATAAGCCTCCAAGGCCAATGAAGTATCGGGATGAGCTGAAAGGATGAGAGTTAAGGGACCGGCCCTTTTTACGGATTAAGTATCATCTCTTGTGTTATTTGTTGCTAATGCTATAATACTCTCTGTCTGTTTGTGTACACATCCTCCTAAGTCCCTGTCATCACCGAACCGACCGATTATGTGGGGTTTAGAAAAACTGTAACTTGTTTTATGATGTATCTCTCCTGGTATCTCTTCATTTAATAACATTTACTTAATGCCCAGACAAAAGGCCCATCATCCATTGTTTATATGAAATCTTTATATTCATGCTTGAAACTACATAACCTCCCTTCAGTCCCTTCAATTCAATCCCTATCTATCTGGGTAGACTTTTCTCCTGTTGATCCGATTATTTTTATGTTAAGAGAAACTACTAAAACTAATAGCGATGATGTATTATTTATGATGTTTTGGATTTTTGGATGGATAAACGCAGTTGCGCTTTTGGAGGTTTCAAAGTCTGAACTTTTGGGGTTCTTTATCTCTGCACCTTCCTTTCTTGGTTTCTTATTTTAGGAGGTTGTGGCTTCAGAAACCGAGTAAAGTTCCCATTTACTTTTGAACGAGTGGTTGGTCAAGTACTTGGCTTAACAGTCAAGGGCAAACTTGCATATTGACTGATACATTTTTAATTTTCTGTAGTTTATTGGACAGTAAAATGAGTTCAAGTGCTCCGAAAAAGTTTGACTTTAGTATAGAAAGTTTGCTGAGAGATGGGCCGGTGAGGAAAAATATAGTTTTTGGTGAGAAGTTATCCACAAGGGAGTTTGATTTGTCGAATGATAAGAGGATAAGTAATGCAGATTTAGGGAATCTATCATCTTCGCCAATAGTTATCGATGGAGATGGCCAAGGTTGTCGTAATAACGGGGAAGATGATGAAGAAGGCTTGAAGGTTTCGGTTGATGAGGAAGAGGAAAGCGTCCATGATTCTCAGACATTTTCATGGCTTCATTGTACCCGATTCAAGCCACCAAAGTTGCCTCGTAAGTCTGCTAAAATGGTCAAAACTTTGGAGTATTTTACGTAGGATTATTATTTATTATAAATTGGTGGAAAGTAATTAAAAGTTTGAGAGGGTGATTAGCATGCAGTGGATGTGGATAGGGATGGGATGTGGTAAAGTTTAATCGGGCAAATATTATTGTATCCAAGAAATGTACAATTCATGTAAATCGGAAGAGTGTTGGCATTTGGTAATTATATTTTCCACAAATCGATAAATTATTTCGGTGGTAGACCATCCTAAAAAGCCAACTATTTAAGAATTCAAAAGGCAATGGTTTTTTAAGGAAATCCAGCGAGTAAAATGGCAAATTAGGGAAACCACGGCTTAAGTAAACGAGTTTAATTTAATCTTATAATTAAAATAACAATAACTAAAGTTTAACGACCGTTCTTATCCGTTTTTACACAATAGGGTCAAAGAAACGAGGAAATATGAACAAAAGGTTGGGACGAGGTCCTCGAATCCCATTTTCACCTCATCAAATCGCCGTTTTGGAGAATACCTTTTGTAATTCTCAATATCTCAGTGGAGACTGTATCAATAGGCTGGCTGATGCTTTACATTTAAGTGATACTCGAGTAAGTAGCTTTAAGTAGCATCTTATACTAAACATTATTTTGGAAACTTTACGCCCCCGTTCTAAACCCCGTTTTAGGAAACCTTTACCCTTGATTCCTGATTTATTGTGGGTCTGCTCAATGCTTTATAAGCCTTCGTTAGTTTTTTTAGAATCTTCAAGTAATAAATTACATGGATTAATTTAGGTAAAAATCTGGTTCCAAAACCGAAGAGCTCGATATCGTCGAGAGAAAGATGGAATGGGGCTGGATAAGACGGGCGTCTCCGGAAGTGATCATGGAACGGTTGCAATTGCAAAACCTTACAATAGCAATAGTAAAGCAGTTCTTCATTCAATGCACCATTCTTCTACTCCAATAATAAGGAAATATCATGACAATAATTACTCAACAAGTGGGGATAAAACTGTAGAAGAGTGCAAAGCAATAAAAAGTTTTTCAAGGCGACATGAAGCCACAAAACTTTGCCATAATCACCAAGGTCAAGAAGAAGGTTGTAATGCAGTCCCCTTCAGTTCGGGAAGTAGTTTACAACCGCAGAAATTGATAGATATTTCTAGTAGATCGTCCACAAATTCTGTAAATAGTAAAAGTCTCGCTGAAGCTGCGTCTTTTGAAGCAGCGGAAGTACAATTTCATCTGGGACATTTTCAAGTTGGGAGTTTTGCAGACTTGAAATATTTTGGGGAAAGGATGAAAGGAATGGACCTTTGTTCACTTGTTGGGGTTCCTTTTCCAGATGCTTATATTCATGCTTTACCATCACGACACGATGATGGGGGGAATGTCGGGGCTTATCGGGGGTTTTATGAGCCTTATTGCAAACACAATGTGGAAGGTTGTGGGATTAATCCTTTCAATTTTAGTAATGAAGGTAGTCAGCAAAAAGACTTGGAAATGTTAAGAATAGGACATATGTCCTATTCTCCCTTTATCCGTACAG
Source organism: Hydroisotoma schaefferi (assembly GCA_034682405.1). Classification (NCBI taxonomy): domain Eukaryota; kingdom Metazoa; phylum Arthropoda; class Collembola; order Entomobryomorpha; family Isotomidae; genus Hydroisotoma; species Hydroisotoma schaefferi. Next base: position 12,745 of record JAQFZX010002753.1, on the reverse strand, counting down.
GTACAGCAGATGAGGTAAAACGTAACTGCAATCTGTAAATGTTCGATAAACGGTTACCTAGATTAAGTTAACAACTGGGTATATGAGCTTAAAATGGAGGAAATTCTATAAATTTCAGGAACTGATAATTGTATTAATAGTAAACGTTGTATTTTTCAAGATAATGTGAACTAATAACTAAAAGACTGTACGCTTTATGAGTGAGGAACATTATGAATATTAATATATCCATTTTATTTTACTCATAAATCTTGTGTAGTTTGTGGTAAACTGTTCTGAAATGTGTACGGGTTTATTTAAGTTATTACGACTTATTACAAATGTTCTACAATTATCATATTGTGAACTTAAATGATGTCGTTTAGAGCAGAAAGTTACAGAATAATTATCTACTAAAATATGTAAATAAATCTGCAGACTTTGCTTTGCAGTCACACCTGCACAATTTGACCTGCATAAATTCTAAACGTTAAATAACGTAAATTTGCCTTTCTGGAATGGAACAATTACTCCATAAAATTATCCACTAAACATGCATATTCACATTCGCGTTCTGACATAAAATTATTTCTGTTGCGGGCGCATCCTCCCCAATAGAATTTTTCACATCTTGCCGTCTGCCGATTATAGAAGTAGCGGTGGTTAAGCATCCTACAACTTCCGTAATTCACTGGCTGTCTGCATGCAGCTAAAAAAATATAATCAATTATATTAAAATTCCAATTATATTAGAAGGAACTTGCCTTATTTCTCGTCTTTGTTTAGACGGATTTCCTAGCTCTTGGCTCTTGGTATAAAAATTACCTGCTAATCGATGAGGTCTGGTATGCATGTTGCAAATTACAGATTCAAATAGAATGAACACAATTATACTTAAGGATAACTGCATGACGAAGATGCGTTTTAAAGTTTGAATATTTTTTTTAAAGAAGGATTATTAACCACGTAGACAGATTTAGGGTCACGTTCAATCGAAAATCGAGAGCTCGGACGGAAAGTGTAAGATTTTTTTTTATTAACATTAAAAATACATTTACTGATGAAAAACAAAGGACCTTTTGTAACAGAGGTAACTAAAAGCTGGTTTAGTGTGTGTACTTCATGTTAAATTAGGTATTGTTTAGGTTAGGCACAGGATGTATTAACACCTAACAATGCATTCCTTTTGAATCTGCGAATATTTTATTGTTAGAAATAAATAAGCATGCAAATCGGTATGTAAAAGAAGTTTGAGTCAAAGTCACTCCTACACTTTTATTCTTAGTTCGAGTACTTAAACTCCGGATTTAATTGGTAAAATTACTGTTATTATGTAAGGCTTGCCTTTTCTTTTTTTTTTTACAAACGATTGGAACCGAAAATACTTAACTTTCTCCAAATCATGATAATGATAAGCATGCAAATGCCACTGTCAAAGCTCTGGAAGGTCATTAAAGACACATTTAAACCTTTTTATTCATTTATCGGCATCCTAAAAACATGATATTACTTTGCTAAGCTAAAGCCAATAATTAACGACGGCTGGTTAACTAAGCTACGCCCGGTCTCGACTCGACGGTGGCATTTATGTCTTCATCACAATCTGACATCATCTCTTTATTGTACTTGGGGTTATCATTTATGATTAATTATCCATACATTTCGCAGTAATTTCAGACGGAATAATGATACGCCTAGATACATCTGAACGATCGACACGTCAAAGAATATTGGAAATGCTTGATTAATTTTAATTCGAGTTGAAGGATATGAAAATAAATGGTTTATCCATTGCAGCTAATGACTTATTGTGTTAGTCAGATTTATTCCTTGGCACATTGGCTTTCACACTCGCTTTGAGTATCAAAATTGTTATCATTCGAGGTACATCCGTTCCATATAAATTTTTCGCATTTTCCCTTGTGGTGGTCGTAGTAGTATCGATGTTCGTCCTGTTTGCAGGTTCCACGGTCCACGGGCATGGAACACAGATCTATGAATAGAGAGGTTTAAAAAATATATAAAGTTGGATTTGTGGTTGACAATTGGCTTTGATAGCAGGTTTCGGTAAAAAGTGACCCGGAAAGTGCACTTTACCTTTACTCTGGAGTTTTGTGGGTAAAGGAACAACGTTTGCAGCAGAAAATCCTAAAATCAGGGTGAACATCACAAGGATGCATAAAATGGATGATAGTTTCATAATATTTCGAAAGGTTTTGAAGAAAAGGGTACAAAATTGTGTGGTTTTTTGTAAGTAAAGATGATAGCTGTTGTATGTAGTTTAAGAGGATATTGAATGAAGAGATTGGATTTTTAAGGGGGTATTTTTTCATCTCAAACTTGCATCCTTGAGCTAAACAGACTCCGGAAAAAAGTTGATTGTCAACCATAAATACTTCAATTTATTACTGAATGCATAAATATCTTGAACAATGGACTATTTGGTCAGTGAAAAATCCTACTTTTTGCATACATTTCTTTTGTGCTTTGATTTTAGTGAACTTTGGTTAATAAAACTTATGAAATTCAGCAATATAGATACCGTATTTCCGGAAATTACTCCCCCCTCCTAAATTATTCCCCCTGGAAGGAAATTCCCCTATCCTTTCCATGTTAAAAGTTTTTTTGATTTTTGCTTTGAAAATTAACTCTCCCCTGGGGGAGTAATTTCCGGAAATACGGTATATCCTATACGCGTGCTTTTATGCAAGCATTGCATTGGAATTGGACTAATTTGTTTGTTAGATGCCTTTGCATTTTGTATATGACAGGATAGGAATAATGTTTTCTAAATACCGTACTTCCCTGACTATAAGCCGCACTCGTTAATTAAGCCGCAGACTATCCTTTACATGTTAACAGGGGTATCTCTTTCATGTTAAGTATGCTTCAAAACATAATTTTTTATACATATACCGCGGCTTATGGACAGGGAATTACGGTAATAAGGACCCTCCGTCGGAAAAATTGATCCATCGAGCTAAATTATGAGCTTTTCTGGGCAAATAAGAGGTTGGGTATGGAATTGGATGTTACAGAATTAGTAATGACATTAATTTGCATCTCTGGCTCTAAAAATGCTTCATTTTAAGCATTAAAGCTATAAATTAAAAGCAGTAGCAGAGCTTGACAAAAAACTCTAGAACTTTGACGATGTGCATGATTATGGATCTGATCGGCCTTAGTTTTGCCAGCGACGCCCAGCCACACCCACACACCATTGACCATATTTTGACCACAGGAAAAGCCCAAAAAAATGCAGTTTGCAAGGGTTCATTTCTAAATGGAAAGTATGACAAGAATCCATAGCATCGTTTAGTTAAAAAATGCGTAAATTCATGGAAAAAAAGAGGAATACTTTAATTTTGAAGGACTTTAAAACTTGGCTTTTTATATGGAATTTTTTAATTGGAATATTCTCCATTTTTAACTATTATTCATTATTTAATGGATTGTAAAAATGGAACAAATCATAAATAAATTTATCCCTTTTTGTCGAAGGACAATGGAAGAAACTGCATGGATTTTTGCAAAAGTTAAAAAGTTGGAGACTAATATATAACTTGCTATTTTTCCGTCTATTTATAAGAACGGGGGTATAGCTCAGTGGTAGAGCATTCGACTGCAGATCGAGAGGTCACGAGTTCAAATCTCGTTGCCCCCTATTTTTGCTTTTTGTTTTTGAAATTTTTTTTAATTAATTAATTAATTACCATGTGAAAGTTTATTTAAAAAACTTGTAGGATTTGATGAATTTTGTGGGTAGGATTTGGCGAATTTATATTGTTTTTTTAGTTTAAGTTTCTTCTAGTTTAGAATGAGGATCATGCAAAACTTGTGGTGGAGGATATGCATGTAAATCTAGGTGAATTAGGGGCTTTTTTTAAGTTTTAAAGTTAAAGATGCTCTTTTTCTGCTAAATTTATGATTTTATAGTATGAAATGTCAAGGGTTTTTGCAGTTGGGTAAGTGACTGATCCATACCAAAGTACTTTATGCAAAATGAAATACCATAAACGGTATAACCGTTTTTGACAAATACCGAGTTAAAAATGCATTTAGCGATTAATTGACTAGAAAAAAGTCAAAATGAATGCATAGGATTTTATACACGTAACTGTGTATAAAATCTAGATATTGTATCTGTTCTGGGATTGGGAAATCTAGATATTGTTGGGTGACATGAATAGTACAAATTATTTGTTTAAAATGTTTATTTAAATCTACCTATTTTTAACCCTGCATTTACTAAACTAAATATTTAAAGTATAGTCAGTCACTCATGCCAGTGACAGTGGGTTTGTACTTTGTATCGGATAAAAATAAAGGTATAAACAGCACCAAAGGACATTCTAGCATAGTCTTCTTATGGAAATAGTACAATAAATACAAGTTGTTTGTGGTTCTGTTGCAGTAAAGTATTAACCCTTTTCATAAGATAATAATAAAAGTACAGAACTTGGAATAAAGAGTATACTCTACTTGAATCCTCCAAAACATGTGCTTATTTTGTATCTCATAATATGAATGAATGAATGTCATGATTGATTCCTCCAAGCCCAGTTTACTTTACGCTGTTTCATGTGTGTAGTACTTTTAGCTTGATTTAACGATGGAAATAAAAGATGAATTAGGGATTGACAGATTGTCATCTTGTTGGGTTAATAATCATAATCTTCATTGCGTAAGTATGGCTAGGTTACTGGCTTTAGCTTTCAGTTAACGAAGATAAGGACATGGCGTAGTTAAGAAACAGATTTGTATGCAAGTTGGAACGGCTTACGTACGTTATTTAGGGATAAACTAAAGAATAGTTATGGGGAGACTTCTTAGATGTATTTTAAATACGAGAAAGCAGAAGCCTTTCTTTGATTACAGGTATTCGGCCGTTGCGCCTTATCACAGTAATCATGGGGTCTACGGCCATAATATTTTGCAGAGGAAGGGTCCTAGTACAACGGGTATGGAAGTAATTAAGGTATAAAATGGATGAGTTTTTACCAACTTTTCCGGAAACTGATTTATTACAGAAAATCCGCAAAAAGATAGAAACAAAGCAGCCAATCCGAACTTCTACCGTTTGGTCAACGCATTTAGGGAACATGGGCATAGGATAGCGCATTTAAATCCACTTTTTCCGGATACGGATAGGTTAGAAATACGGGATTAAAATGGGATTATGCATTGAAGCGTTTATGGTAAAATGCATATTGGATCTGAACTTTAGGACAGAAGTGCCAGAGATTGTTTTTAGTCGTTTCCATCTCCCAGAAACGTTCTCCCCGGAAGGGCTTGTTTACTGGAGGCCCTTGAATGGACTTCTGGATGTGGATATTCATAAAGGGCTCGACTACCTTCGGCAGACTTATACTAATAAGCTTGGCTATGAATTTATGTACATTGAGGTAAATTATCAAGTGTCAAAAAAGCTACTCTCTGGAAGAGGAATATATTCATAATTATTGAAATATTTACAAAAAAATTTAGGATGAGGTTGAGCGAGAATGGTTTGCCCAAAGGGCTGAAGAACTGGTCACAGAAACCTTGTCTGATGATTACAAAGTTCGATTAGCTTTGGAAATGGTAAAGTCGCAGAATTTTGACCATTTTCTTGCCAGCAAATTCGCAAGTGTTAAAAGGTACGGGGGTGAAGGATGTGAGAGTATGATGGCATTTTTCGTGGAAATGTTGGAGTCTTGTTGTAAGTTGTGGATTAGTTTTAGCTACTTTGCTGATATTTGCTATTGGAATATATATTTAGGATTTAAGTTTGTTTTGGAATTAGCTGACAATAATGTTGACCATGTAATAATCGGGATGGCTCATCGAGGAAGGTTGAATTTATTGAGTGGACCACTGCAGTTCCCAACCGTAAGGATGTTTCAGAAGATGAAGGGGATGCCGGAATTTCCCACTGAGGCTAGAGCTTCAGGAGATGTTTTGTCACATTTATGTAAGGAAAGAAGATAGCTTGGCTTTTGTTCGTTAGTTTTAGCTTTTATGTGGCTAAAACTTTGATTCAGATACTTCGGTGGATATCAAAGTCAATGATAAGCACAATGTTCATGTCTCCTTTCTGCCGAACCCTTCACATTTGGAAACGGTCAATCCCATGGCCATTGGTAAAGCTAGGGGGAAGATGAAGAGTTTGAAGGATTATGACTATTCGGAAAGTCCTATTAAGGATGCCCCGAGGGTTTTAAGTGTTCAGGTAATTGATTTACCTTAGAAAGTAATAAAAAGGGTAAATTATGGAATAAGGTCTGGGGCTGTAGCTGTAGCGAGTTATAAGGTGGATTTATTTGTAGGTGCATGGAGACGCGGCATTGGCAGGTCAAGGGATTAACCAAGAAACGTTGGGATTTGCACAAGTACCTAATTTCCGGGTTGGAGGGTCAATCCATTTGGTTATAAATAATCAAGTGGGTTATACAACTCCTGCGGATCGAGCTAGATCTTCGAGATATACTTCGGATGTGGCGAAAATGATTGGGGCTCCTGTAATCCATGTTAATGGGGATTGTCCAGAGGTATTTCAAAAGTTTCGATTAGTACAAATTTACAGAACTTTTCTCCCTACTGTATAATGCCTCTTAGTCCTACAGATTTGTCAAAATATAAACTCAAATTAGTCTTTTTCAGGATGAAGTACTAAGATTTAATAGCCTGAAATACGGTATGCCATCTTTGGAAAACTAAAGCGTTTCATTATTTCCAGGAACTAGTCAAAGCGACCCGATTAGCTATGGAATATCGGAGAAAATTCCATCGAGACGTTTTCATAGATCTGATCTGTTTTCGTCGATGGGGCCATAACGAGATGGACGATCCGACATTTACAAATCCTCAGATTTACAGTCTCATTCAGAACAGAAAGTAATCGCATTTCTCCGTTAAAAATCTCATACGGGCTTTAATAATACTGTAATTTGACAATAGGTCAATTCCAGACGTATACTCTGAACGTCTAATTGCTCAAGGGCTACTAAAGGAGTCTGTACTAAAGGAATTTATCCAAAATGAAAATGCAATGCTTGGAGAAAGTTTAAAGTCGTTGGAAAGTTATATTCCAAAAAAGAGCTATTTGGAAGGTAAATGGTCGGGGATAAGTCAAGCGGAAGAAAGCGTTTCCACTTGGGATACTGGGGTGGATACTCCCCTTTTGCAATATATTGGAGTGAAGAGCGTCGAATTCCCTAACACTTTTGTACAGTTCATTATTATCTCTAATAATTTCGTAATTTTGGTATTTCATGAAGAGTTATTTAATAAGGAACCTTTTTATCGGCTTAGAACGTCCATTCTCACCTGCTTAAGACTTTTATAAAGTCCAGAATAAATAAAATCACTCAAGGGACTAAAATTGATTGGGCTACTGCTGAAGCTCTTGCAATGGGGTCTTTACTATACCAAGGTATTTTAACGATTAAATAAGCCATATTTTTACCTTTATTTTGGGAATGTTACTCCAGGAAATTATACCCTTTCTAAAGGCTTTGGAGTAAGGTTAACTGGAGAAGATGTGGGTCGTGGAACTTTTTCTCAAAGGCATGCTATGCTAGTTGATCAGAAATCTGGGGAAATCTTCATACCTTTAAATTCACTGGTTGCGAAACAAAGTGAAAAATTGGAGGTGAGATCCATTGCATTATAAAGCTTAACTTGTTTTACCCACAATATGCGACATTCATGACGTAACGATCAGGGTCAGACCATTTAAAAAGATTATTGGAAGGTGGCTGCTAATAAAATTGAAAGATGTGGCTATTAAACTCTGAGTTAACGATGATATGATATGATTTATAACAGATTGCAAACTCAACACTTTCCGAAGAAGCTGTTATAGCCTTCGAATACGGGTTTAGCTTGGAATGTCCCTCGAACCTGGTGATTTGGGAGGCTCAGTTTGGAGACTTTTTTAACGGAGCCCAAATCCCAATAGACACTTTGGTTACGTCCGGAGAAAGTGGGTTCCGGTAGAAATGATTAATATTAATATTAATATTTCTCCAGTTTATTACATTCTTAATCAATCCTTTCCTGGATTTGTTTCCAGCCAAATGGATGCTTCAAAGTGGAATGGTCATGCTTCTACCTCACGGGATGGATGGAGCCGGTCCCGAACATTCATCTTGCCGGATGGAACGTTTTCTTCAGATGACCGACTCGAATGAAAATGGTGATCGGGCGGATGGAGATTACAATAATTTCCAAGTTGTTAATCCAACAACGCCTGCACAATACTTTCACATTTTAAGACAACAGGTCGTAGTAGTTCCTTCCTAATGGTCCTAAGTATTGCCCTAAGTATGAGGGTTTACGGGGTTTTTATTCCAACTTTATAGATGCTAAGGAACTTTAGAAAGCCGTTGGTAGTTGTGGCTCCAAAAGTCCTACTCAGGTTACCTGCCGCAACTTCCAATTTAGAAGATATGGGACCTGCAACTTCCTTTCAGCCTGTTTTAAGTACGAATACTATTAACGATACACAATTACCGGTGTCCTTAATATTGGCTTATTTATGGAAAATTGGATCTGTGAATGTTGAGTGGTGATTGCTCTGTTTAATGTACATTATGACTATTTATTTCCGGACTATTTAGATGATACTACGGTTCTAGCAAAAGATGTCAAGAAACTAATATTCGTGAGTGGAAAGCATTTCTATAATTTGAGAGAAAAACGAGACGAATTAGGGAAGAAAGATGTTGGGATTATAAGAATTGAAAGCCTTTGTCCATTCCCTGTAATTGGTATACGCGAGGCTGTAAAGTCCTTTCCAAATGCAACTGGTACTTACTTATGCCTTCAATGAAAAATAATTGCTGGAATTTTGCCAATTACGCTACCTGATCCGACTTTAATAGATATTGTTTGGAGCCAAGAGGAACATCAGAATATGGGAGCATGGTCTTTTATAAAACCTCGATTCGAAAACTTTATTGGAAGAAAGGTACGATCTACCTAGAATTGACTGCTTTATAATCCCGTTAAAAAAGTTCCAAAAGAATGAAGGATTACTTCATTAATTAATTAAATATTTCGTAGATAAAATACGTAGGAAGAGGACCTTTAGCAACCCCGGCGGTTGGAGTTGGTCGCGTTCATCAACAAGAAATTTTAAAATTAATGGCAGACTCCTTTGCAACCAACTAAAAAGTCAGATTCATTTCTGTGATTTAAATAGTAATAAAGATGTCAGAAAGATATTTTAGTAAAAAAATGACAAGGGTCTTAATTGTTTCTTTTGTCAATTTGTCATAAAGAAACCGTTGTTTTGTTTAAGTCATAAATTTATATACTGGGTGATTCAGAAACAGTTACCTAGGGGCACTATTTTACTTTCGAGAAAAATTCCGGTTTTAGTGTAATAACGTAAAAGTAACATAATTCCAAAAATGATTACAGGAGGGTTTTTGTGAATCTTCATGGAAACATCGCTAATATTTAAAACTGAAATAATGCCCCTATGTAGATGTTTCTGAATCAGTAAACGTTTATCCAGATAACCAATGAAATCCAACTTCTAAGAGGAAAAGTCAGTCTTCAAGCAAGCTCACTCTGGACACATCGCGCGCTCATTCCGGACACATTGCGCGCTCACTCCAGACACATTGCGCGCTCACTCCAGACACATTGCGCGCTCACTCCAGACACATTGCGCGCTCATTCCGGACACATTGCGAGCTCCCTTTGGACATGTCACGCGCTCACTCCAGACACATTGCGCGCTCATTCCGGCCACAACAATTTCATTGTTTATTGTTCAAACGACATTAAGAGACCAGGGTAGGGTCTTTGCATAGCTGGCCAACACTCCACTGTGTGGTGAGAGTTCGAGTGGCGTTTTCGAGGGTTGTGGTCATGATTTTGAATGAGGGATGGGTCAGAGGTCTCGAGGAGTGTGGGTCAATATTTAAGAGGGGTTTAGCGGATTTACCATTTACCGTGGTCAGAGGTCACACAAGCATCAAGGCCCCTTAGCAACGATGGTTGTTAAGGGGCCTTGTACAAGCATATCAACGCGGGTGGGAGGTACAACATAAAATTGTGTTACCATGGCATGTTTTTTACACTTCCAACCAACGTAAAAGATTTTCCGGCTTTCTCATAAATGTTTCTTCACCCTCGATAAAATAATCCAACAGGGCCGTTTTATATTACATGTTATCCCTTTTGCACGAGACAGATGACAGTTATTTAATCAAAGGCCACACCCCCTTAATATTTACCTATCAAATACCAAAACCCTGTGTGAGAAACCCTCTCCACAATAGATAGATAATGACCCCCACGCCAAGGTTGAGGATCCCTTGGGTCATTTGTCTCCTGACCGCTTTCCTCGTGGTCACCGCGTTGGTCTCCGATGTGTCCGCGCGGACGAAGCCATACAGCAAAGAGGAACTTCGTAGCAGAGCAGAACTTAATGAAAAAGACGAAGCAGACCAACAACACAACCGACTTGGCTTCTGTCGAAATCAGGAAAAGAGCAACGACGGAATAGTATTCCGTAAGTCATAAAAAAAGTATGAAGGATTCCTTGAAAAAAAGATTCCTTGCTAAAGCTAAAAAATCAAGGGGGATACTACGGGTACATGTACCCTTGGTTTTCCAATGTGTCCCTTAGAATTTTAGAACAGCCCTATCCTTTACATATTAAGCAGACTCCGCCCAGCCACACCCCTTCTATTCTTTAATGCTTTCCAAGGGGGGGGGGGTACAAAGGGTACATTGTACCCTCTGGTTTTCCAATGTACCCCTTAGAATTTTGGAAATGCCCTATCCTTTACATATTGAGCATAATCCGCCCAGCCACACCCCTTCCTTTTCTTTAATGAAGGGGGGTACAAAAGGGTGCATTGTACCCTCTGGTTTTAAAATGTACCCCTTAGAATTTTGGAAATGCCCTATCCTTTACATATTAAGCATAATCCGCCCAGCCACACCCTTTCCTATCCTTTAATGCTTTTTGTACCCCCTGGTACCCTGTCGCGGTTATGTCGTCGTCGCTATTTTTAAAAAAATCGTTCTAAAATTGCAGAAAGAATCTGTCCAGAAGCGAATATCTACTATATCCGGTTTTTTTTCTCGCTGTTCTTCATGATATTCCTGGGTGCGATCACTCGAGCAGTTATAAAAGAGTATGAAATACCAGTCCCGTACACGGTCATCCTAATGATCTACGGTCTAATATTCGGAGTGATTTCCTGGAACTGGAACGCCTGTCCTCAATGGTCAACTTTGACCAGGATTTCTCGAATAAATCCCAAGCTCGCGTTGTATATTTTCCTCCCAGTGCTTATCTTCGAAGCGGCCTTTTCCATGAATGCCCACATCTTTTACCGAAGTGCCCCCGCCGTAAGACAGAACTCTTACATTTTATCAAGATAAGTTAAGATAAGACGTTTGATAAGCGTTTGTTCCTTCAGATACTCTTTCTAGCGCTGCCTGGAATGCTGATGATGACGTTCATGACGGCCTTTATATGTCAGCAGTTCTTTTTCTCGTATGGCTGGAGTTTCTCTGTTGCCTGCCTGTTCGGTGCGATCATAAGTGCTACGGATCCCGTCGCTGTGGTCTCCATTTTGAAGGAAATTGGTACGTTTGACCTCTTCTAAAAGGTCATGGCGATGACCTTTGTGGGTGTACGGGTTCTTGAGGGAAACGTTTCATTTGGATAACTGAGTTAATTCTATGAAATATATTTCTAGGAACGACGGAAACGCTGAGCGTGCTCATTCAAGGGGACGCTCTGATAAAAGACGGCGTTGCAATCCTTTTATACAAAATTTTCGAAAAGATTTTAGAAAACCCGAACCCAGAAGGAAACCAAGCTGTAGTAATTTTTGAGATGTTCGTGCGAATAGCTATCGGAGGACCAGCGTTTGGATGGCTAATTGGCAAGATCTCGATCTCGTTTTTGAAAACTATTTTCAATGATCCTCCTGTAGAAGTTAGCATCACTGTTGTGGCCGCTTATTTGACCTTTTACATCGGAGAGGTTTATCTGGGTATGACCTCTTTCAATTTTTTGTGTTCTCACCAGGAATAATAGTTTATTTAATAGTAGTAGTAGTTTAGGAGCAACTTACTTATTTTTTTCCTCAAGGGGTGAGCGGCGTTATGGCCGTTCTTGCATTAGGAATCGTGATGAGCGCGGAGCGGACTTGCATAAGCCCCGAGGTCCAAGGACTGGTTAGCCATTTCTGGGAAATGTTAAGCTACTTGAGTAATACAGTTATCTTCGTCATTGTGGGAATAAACATTACAGAACGAGCCATCGGCCACGTCACCCTTGCGGATGGATACTACATAGGATTTCTGTACTTCGCATTGAACGTAATCCGGTTAGTCTCTTCTTCTTTACAATTAAAAAAAATCATAAAAGTTACCAATAACTTGACTTAATATTTTATGTGTTTTAAGGTTATTAGTAGTAGTGGTTTTGAGCCCTATTCTAAGCCACATCGGGTACGGTTTGACATGGCAAAATTCTCTGGTAATAACATGGAGTGGCATTCGAGGCGGTGTTGGTATCGCCCTTGCTCTGGAAGTCTTTAAGAATCCTGATCTCTGTGAATTCACCCTAATTGGCCCAAAGGTAGTTAGTTTGCAACATCTCTTGAAATCCGTAGCTATGAATCTCATCTAAAATACCCTACCCCATACAGTTCCTACTCCAAACGGGAGGAATAGTGTTGCTAACCCTGCTAATAAACGGGACAACCACGCAATCCCTGTTGGACATGCTGAAGTTGACAGAACT
>JAQFZX010002752.1:0-16600 GCA_034682405.1 Hydroisotoma schaefferi | reverse complement strand
CCATGTTAAAAGTTTTTTCAATTTTTCCTTTGAAACAATAACTCCCCAGGGGAGTAATTTCCGGAAATACGGTATTTGGTAAAAACGAGTGTTTGTGCCGATTAAAAGGAATCTTACACCACATTTTCTGATAAACCTGCCTGTATGGATGCAGCAAGTTAAATTCTTTGCAAGATTGTATATGATTTGAACCAGCAGCGGGTCGCTGGTAGCCTACTGGTAACTATATTTTAGCAACGACCTCCTTTGCTTTTTTGAGGTTACTCAGTGAAATCCTTAAAATATTACCATTAATCTGCAACTACAACTAGACTTGAACAGATTCATTGTTCATACCGTGTTTTTTTCTTCTAAAAACACTGGCTATTTGCTTAATCTTTTCAAAGCTTTGGCGTCTCAGAGTTAACAGATAAAATTCCAGCAGCAAGCTTTCCCGAATTCTCGAATAAATTGACAACCCTTTAAGGTTATGAGTGGAGGAATCATTTCTTCCATTACGTGCTGTTCTAACCTGTTAATGTATATCATTAGATAAAGAAATTTACATAAAAAATTTCATCTTGAAGCGCAGAATAAGATTCCACGGGAACAAGTTTTACTTTTTGTGCATACATCGTCAAATTCGACTCTTCCTACTTCCCCAAGTAGGTCAAGTGGAAACTAAAAACAAAATTGGGGGAATTGAATGGAGTGAAATAAATTATGCGTCTCAAAAGTTTCCAAACTTCGAGTAGAGCGGAGGGAGAGGGGGGGGGGTGCAATCAATTGAAAAAGCAGTTCATATTACTATTGCTGTGTCTACATACGAGATCAGAAAAGCACGAGGATAGTAGAAATGTTTTACTATGGGTAAAATCACCAGGGCCCTATGAACCTGCCTTAAACCCGTTAACTTAACTGGATAACTCGAATGCATAATGTCGCCCAGTTAGAGACTTCTTCTGTTACATCCACCTGCATTAGTGTAAAAGGAGGTTATCGATACTTTAGGAAAATGGGCGTATTTTTAAAACACCTGAATATTGTTATTTATACATAGTCTAAAAGTACAAAGGGTGAAAGTTAAGTTTGTTTGGGATGATTCGCGATTGCAAAGTTTTTGTGGATGCGTAATAAATTGGGTTACTGTTACTAGTCGGTGGTGGTAGGATTGGTCTGCGGGCAGGAAGTCCCACGGAAGGATGGTACAACGCAACGGCAGGATAGATTATGGCAAAATGGGTTTCCTACCGGTAACTTCCTGGACTGTGTACCTTAAAATACCTCATAATCGCTCAGAAAATCCCGACTCAAAAAAGCTTAGTTCAACGCACGTTTTTTCCTGAGGGCTTGAAACTGGCTTTATTCAGCGTTTTAGCTGTGTGAAAGAATTTCCATTAACTTTAAAAAATGGGTATAATATATTAAGGTTAAACAAAGAAAAGATTTATGGGAATAAAGAGAAAGTTGTGTGGCTGCAGAAGTTTGTTAAGTAATCTTCCTATCATCGTCATCATGTTACTACAATAAAGTGATGAAAAGGAGATGGAGTAAATAATGGGAGAGAGGCATTAGGAGAATGTATAGTTTATAGACGTCTTCTTAGGCGATTTTTATTCCAACAGATTTCCGAACACCTAAACACTTTGACTACTTTCTCTCTCTCTTGTTTATTTGCTTTGGGTATTTTCTCCGTCTCTCTCTGTCTTGAAAAAATACACAATTTACACCAGAGTCACCCACATTGGAGTTTCACAACCTAGTACTTTCTATTCGTATTTACTACTGTACCACGGTACCCGTTTAACAATGACTGTGCTACTGCTACCGCTCTACTACCAGCTATAGTCTACCGATACTTGAGAGCATTTCATTACACAGGCTTATATATTATTTACCCTATACGACCTTTCCATGGGAGTCCAAGTGGTAGATCACCACTTGGACTCGGATGTTGCTATTCCCTTCACTGCTGAATTATAAGATAACCTTCTTTTATCAACAGCGTTTTAGTTTCTGACTATATAGTTGTACAAGAATTGCCTGCATTGTCTTGTCCGATTACATTTACTCAAAATAGGAAATAAACCGTTGTAAAACTTTTATAACCAAGAGTCAAGCGTTACTCAGTTGGAAAATGGGGCTCGACCAAGTTCGATAAGACGATGGTAGAAAAAACAAAAACTGCAAATATAAAATTGATGATTGACCTTTATGGGACTGGGACGGTAAACGAAGGGTCAATTATAATATTTTTGACATCTAAATTTGAAAAATCCTTTTTAAAGTCACAGAAGTAAAGCATTTTCATAAACGGGTTTCACAAAGTTTTAACCCTTTCTACGTACCTGGAAATTATTCGCCAAATATAATATGACCGGATGTCACGTCATCTTGGGTAGAAAAGTCGTGTTCCTATTTTTAGCCTTTCCTACAAACCTTTTCTTCTCTAAAGTATTAACCACAGCACAACGGTAAACCTTTGTAATTTAGGCTTTTTATTCGCCTTGTCCTTTTAACAGGGAAAATTTCACAAACCTCAGTCTCATATCTACAACACAATCTGACCTCAAAGTATGAACGATCAGGTATAGTATACTACAATAAGTATATTAAAATGGTGTTAAGCATGGGGACTGCTAAATGTCTCAGGTTGTTTGAAAAGTACCCTCCGTCGCCTTCTATCCATCTCAAAAAGTTAGTTCACAGTCTGGGAATAAAAATTATGAATAATAAATAACATGTCGCTCTCAAAAGTCTCGTTCATCCTCTCCCGAAGTAATTATTTTCTCTATAAATCCACCGTCTCCGTTAATGCTCTTCAGGGACAAAGGAAACGATATTTTTTATTATAATAAATCTAGAAGTGCCTCTTCGTGCACTATACATCCTACTCTCTCTTTAGCTCTTTAATATTGTATTTTAAATCTAAATGAAGGACCATTTACTGTCACTACGCTCAAGGGCTGTTTCCCTAATCTCAAGAGTCGATATTTAAGAAGAAGAGACATTGATTGGAATTTGAGATGCCCCCTCCGGAAGAGTAACATAAAGGAAGGAGTGGAATTAAATCCTAGTTAGTTGTGTCTGGCTGTTAGAGAGAAAGGACATATTGGTCAATGATCATGATGAGGAACATTTATTATTCTTATTGGAGTTGCAGTCATTGTAGTTGGGACAATGCAGAGAAGGACAATTGACAAGTTAAGGTATATGTAGGATGATGAGGAACAATACTCCATATAATAGACCGTGACTATGCTCCACTAAAACCATTCCAATTTGACATCCCCTTTATCTGCGTGTCCGGATGGTCAAGGATGCGGTGGACATTTCAGGAAACGTCAAACGTTAACTGCCTCACAGCTAATGCTATTATTATTATTTGGAGGAAACAAGTGGCTTGATCAACCAACGATCAGTCCTCCACATTCATCCTCTCATCAGTTTGGTTAGGCTCACTTGGGGTTTTTATCACCTTATATATTTATAAAAGAAGGCTTATCTGGGTCATCTCTACACGAGATTTGCAGTCCTCGTTCTGATGATGATACTTCTCAATATCTGATTCTAGTACTTAGCTTAGATAAACCCACTCGTAAAAAATACTACCACAAAATCCACTGGAAACCCCCCTTCTAGGCCTTTATATTTAGGAGACCCTACCCTGGCTTGAGAAATCCATTACTCGGTTTCAATTAGAACTGGGTTTTGTGGGATTTCCTCCCTTTCATCTCTTTTCAGAAAAATAAAAGTATGACTGTTGTGAAAGGAGGTAAAAGTGCTATTATTATAGATATAACCGCATCTTTTAGGTTTGTTGGTTAAGAACAAGAGTTAAGGATGAGTTTTGTGAGTTATTATTATTCTGTGGATGAGTTCTAAAAGTCCAGCAGCCCAATTCTCCCAACGCAGAAAAAGGAAGAATGTCTACGGGGAATAATAAATTGAGAACTCCTCGTCCTTTCATACACTTTGTAAACAACATTCATTTTCTAAAACAGTATAGAATCTCATTTCTGGGAATATTGATCCCCCCAAAAAGATTACTCCCCCCTCCATATTTTCATAGTTCATTTGAACTATTTAACGTTCGTCCGTTTCTGAAGGGTCATCCGTCACACTACAACATTCACTAATTCTGTTTTCAATATAACTAACATTTTATAATTGGCAGCTTTGAAAAGGCAAGCTGACTTACAGAATGAATATTAGCAAAACCTGTACTAGAAAGTTCCTAACGTTTCACAGGATCTACTACAAACGCGAGGACTTTTTTGTTAAAAATATAAATAAGCCGTGTCGGCGTGGATGGATGTAGTAACAAAATCTATTCACCTGAATTCGATGGGAATGATTCGATCCGAGAAGTTGAGAGAAAACATTTTCCTTTCCTGTACCCCTCCCTTCCCCTTCCTGGCTTTACTTATATTGTGCAATACCAAAGAGGACAACGTCAAAAGGAGTCTCAACTGAGGACAAAAGTTTTCTACAGGAAAACATAAGATATATAAGGTGGGTTCCAAAAGTAAAAGTAAACTAATTTCAATGCACTCCTTTCTTCATTTCACGACAGATACTGCAAAGGGGCCTAATTTGACTCTTTGACGAAGTACCGTAGTTAAGAAAGCAGAAGGAAAGACGAATGTTTTATACTAATCGACTACGATTTTGAGTTTCAAAATAGCGATTTATTAAATGAGCAATAGTTCAATAGTTGTGATATTTGACAAACTTTTCCTGAAAGCTGCCGAATACACTCGTCCATTAAATTGGGATACTCTGTAATGTGTGGAATTTATGAAGTTGAGGTTGCAACAAGTCTACTTACTTCTGGGACACACCACTTGGTTTTTTATGGCTGGTTGGTCGATATATATGTATGGATTCTTCCGGAGGAATAATACCCTCTTGCAACTATATATTATTCTTCACACTTTCTCAGATAAATCTTTCTCTAGATTCTAGCCCATTTCACAAGGAACCACCAGACCCCCTTTTTTCATACAGACAGGAGATTTCTTCATGGGTTTTTGAATCTTTCGATACCAGAACCCCGGTTTACGTTTTACCGTATCCTGTTTTAATGGGGTCTAATCTTCATCCAGGTTGGAAGCCCTGTACATGTGAAAAGGCGTGTAGTTAAATCTGTAAAGAAGTTGTACAATTCTTTAACTTCTTTGAGTGCTGCTTATAAAACAGAGTCTACGACTTGGTGGCAGGCGACATGGTGGCCGACGACTCGGTGGCAAAGCGACTTGGTGGCAAATGGACTTGGTGGCCTACGACTTGGCCCTGGTTCCTCCCTAGTACCCGTTGGTTCCCAGAGCCCTTTGATCCCCTATAAGTGCTCATGCAATATCCCTGGACCCTTGTTATTGCTTCCCTTCGCTTAGTTTCCTTATGATTTGGTGCATCATACGTGTCTTTCGAGTTCAGTGACTTTTTGACTGCCTTTTTGGGGTACTTGCAGTACCCCTGAACCCCGTTCGTTGTTTTTATGCGCTCCTATGCTATACTTCAGTGGGATTTGATGTATCCTATGTCCCTAAACGTCACTAAATGTCCGTAGAAGCCCGTTTGACCCTGATCACTTGACTTATCTACTAATAGCTACCCTTGGACGTTCCTTTCAAAACGGACAGCGTATTGTGCGTCGGATTCGGACTTCGGACAGCGGGTTTAAGAATGCATAGCGGTCAAACATACAGACACTATCACACCTGGAAAGCAAAATTAACGGGGTTTTATTTAAATGGATATGAAAGAGTCTGCGAAAAAGGCAGAATATTTTCTACGGGATAAGACGGCGGTTTGTTTTTTGCAAAGCAGCGCAGCGCTTTGCTTTGCATATTATTTGTTCAACCGTAGAGGATATAAAAATGACTTCTGGTCTCATTCTTAATAATATGGCCAACTTCTCAGCCAATATTTTAACATTAAATCTTCTAAAACCATTTGGTTTGACTCAGGATGTTCACCTAAGTATAGCTTTATACTACAATAACTGCTTTTACCGTACTTTTTACGACGTTTTAACATTAATTGGGGTCTTCCTTTCCAGGTCACCCAACTACAATAATATAAGTCAGAGAATGAATTTTATCTAGAGCATCCCACGAGGAGGAAGTCACTATGAGATGAACACCCACCCAAGACATTTCCTACCTAATCATTAAATGGAAAGTGAAGGGGAAATGCCCGGATATAATTCCAAATTTCCTTCCTCAATCAGAGTTAGTGCCTTCTTTAGCTGGTTAGGTAGCTCATAAACTAACTACAGAGAAAGAGTTAAATCAAAACGGCAATGCATGGAAAATATCTTACATACAACGTACCGAAAACATTAGGGACTTTTTGGTTTTAGGATTGGGATGCTTCTTGACACACATTTTAATATATTTTTAATAAATGGAGAAAATTACGATAGAATGGCTGTCGACTTTTGGCATATTTAAAAATAGAACTAAAATGTATTCAAATCAAGTCGTAATATAAAAGGCCGCAGCCTTCTATCTTATTGAATTAATTAATAGTGTTGAATTTTACAGTACAATAAAAATTTTATCGCTTATTTTATAAAAATTTAAAAATTTAATTTTTAAGACCGATCACTCTGCCTGGCTGTCCGTAATTATTTCTGTAAGCTTGAGCGGTTACACTTTTTCAATTTCCGTTTTCAGATATTGATATATGAGGCATTCAGGTGAGTTCAGAGACAGACAATTTCGGTTACACCTCCTTGTGGGTGTGGTCAACGGTCACCATTTGTCAATAACAACCCCCATCAACTATGGTATCGTTCGAAAGGTACTGCAAAGAGGAATTTGGAGTGCCGAGATGAGCACTCACACTGAACTACAGGGGGCGTTGTTGGGGCATACTGTATTACCAAATGGTAACTAAAAGAGCAAAAACATTGTTGGGAACTATCTGACCACTCCATCCAACTGACCTTCAGAGGGTGTGGTCGATGGTAAGGCGTCGGTGGGGCCTAGTAATATGAGAGTACTAAACGGTAGCCACAAGGGTAATTTCATTGGGTACCATTTAACCACTCCCCTCCCCTGCGCTTATCGAACACATATCGCAATACAACCACTTCGTTACGTGCATTTATAACGGTTAACTTATTATTAAAATAGGCTTGCGTGGGTCTGCTTATGGATATTATGTACAATAGAGGGAGTAGTTAATATAAAAGGAAGTAGTAATTATAGTTCCATTGAATATGCTCTCAGCAATAATAATGAGATCTCTTTCTTACTGCTGAAAAAAACGATTTGTCGTGGAAAGTTGGATTGGATTGGAGGTAGACGCTATACGTTTTTCTGTGCCAACAATGAATCCCCGTTGCTCCATCGTCAGCTAGTAATTCTCTGTTAATATTAAAATATACTATACACTTGTTGAAAAGTTGAGCCTCAGTATAAAGGATGACGAAAGTAATTTAAAGTCCCTTATATTTATTAAGGCTTGCGTAGCGAAGCCTTTATGTGAATGCTCTGTCCAGCTGGCTGGCTGACTGGCCGACTGACTGACTGGCTGACTTTTTTTCTTTTTTTTTGGCCGATGACTCTTTTGAATTCTGTTTTCGGATTTTAGTTCTTGGGATCACTAAACTCGGCAAAGTCGGACATGGGCCAATTGGGTCACACCCCCTGGAAGGTGGGGTCAAAGGTCACAAATTCGGCTATGCTAACCCCTGTCAACCATGGTATCGTTGAAAAGGTACTTACTTGGGCATTTCAAAACAATGATCAAAATTGTTCTGTGACACTCAGGTCAAAAGTTATAACATTGACAAGGTCATAAAGGGGCAGAGTGAGACTGTACAACCAAATAAATCCCACAACCACGACAACTTTTTCTCAAAATCATCTTTTTTCTCACTTTAGTCTCAAAGTGCCCCTCTAAATGTCTCCAATCGCCCCCAACATCACAAAATCCCTCAACTCGATCCCAAGACCCCAAATGTCTCAACTTCCCCCAAACACCCCAAGCGTCTCCACTTCCCCCAACACCCCAGAATTTTTTACTTGCCCCTGACACCCCAAATGTCTCAACTTGCCCTCAACACCACAAAATGTCTCAACTTGCCTCCAATACCCCACGCAAGCCTTCGTTACGCCCGTTTACAACGGTTTATTAGATACTACTTCCATTAGTTTATTATGCATTATGCAGGTTACCCAGGGTACGCCATCCCATTCTATACGGAATTGTTTTTTATTCTATTTTCCCAAAGACCCTAATACTGGAAGAAATGGGGGAATCATATTATGAATTATTGTCTTTAAAATATACTATTGAATTTGAATTGAATGTAGGGTTCTAGTAGACGGGGTCGACTGTATTGCTAAAGTATTGTCTAAAGGGAAAAGGTTGGTCGGACATTCGGACAGTCGGTTTGAATATAATAATTCTTTGCAAAAACAATCCTTCATTTTTCCACACGTACATGAGTTCTGAAGACTACTAGACTACATTAATCTGGCTGCAACGTCAAACAACGCAAAATAATAAATCTATTAAATCAACAAAATATCATCCACGTGTTTTATGCAATTAACTGTGATTATGTGATTAAACTTATAACAGAGGTCATGATGCATGTCTTGGTGTAGCCTTAAATGGATTATATTCGAGTAAATCATAATAACACCTATGACTTAGTGAAACTGTGATAATCTTGTTAAATCCAAAAAGTCCTATGAATAGTGATTATTGCATCTGATATCTGAAACCCTGGTTGCAATACAATTACCCAAAGGCAGAGTGAGTCAGGTGGAGAATGTTTACTGACTAATATTAGACAACATACACTGCTTTACTTCCTGTATTTATCCCGTTGGCTTTCAGAAACAGAATGTTTAAAACAATAAAGATCTCAATATCTGATTTAATATGGGAACCCTTCAGTAAGAGTCCTCGCAGAAATGCAAATGATAAGGAGGGGGCTTCAATGGAGGAAACTTTGTAAAGGAAGTGGTGGGGTTTTTTGAAGCCCTCTTATCTGAATGTACCTGCCCTGTTTGCGGTTGGTGAATGGGACTCCCCGTAGTCGTAGTTAGTATTAGTACTGGAATATTTGAGTACTAGTTCTCCAGTGAAGCCAAACATTCTTCAATTGATCCACCAAAATATAAAATCCTGCAGTGGCCCCCGAGTTCTATTGTTAGAATCCGAGTTTTTATTGATAATTTTCTAGGTCTTTAGCTGAATTAAAAACAAGTAAATTTATAACTACTTTATAGACGTAAGTTCTATGTTAAAAAGTTTATACTTACATAAACGACTAATTTTGTAAATTAGAATTGACGCATGTAGTCAAAAGTCTGCATAGGACAAACGATTTACATGGGCTTATTAAAAAATAATTGTATGCCCTTACGACGTAGGTTGAAATATATGTTACTACTATTTTGAAATTCGTATACGCTTCTACCGAATGTTTAAATAAGTGCTGTGTGCACCCTTCAGCCAGCCATGTTCAATCTTCACTCTTTTTCGTATGTATGTAGAAATTGGCATACGCGATGCCATATGTTGAAATTGAATGATCTAGTGTACATGGTCAGTATGCAAATAAACTTCTTCTACGCCTAATTAGTTCTCCAATTGGGTAATTGTGGTTTTTAATAGTCTATGGTCTGAATGGGCTAATTGCCTACAAGCCAAGACTCATTTTATTCATTTATACTAGCTATTCATTCGCCAAGCCGGAATAACGGACAGAGTAGACGCTATTGTTTAGTAAAAGAAGACATGACAAAATATATAAGGTAGCATAAGGCATGTTGTTTGATATGGGAGTTTATATTACAAAGATGTTGGAGGATTTGTCAGCTCAAGATTCAATCACAAAAGGGATTTTGAATGAGATTTTAGGGAAAGAGAAAGATTTACTTGGCTTCTTCTTCATCAGTTCCTAACTTATTTAACATGAGAGTCTAGCAGGAATATTGGCTCAAAATCAATGGAAGAAAACACTTGCTACTACTGACTACTAGAATATTCAAAGGCACACTTTCTAAAGTGCCAATCAGCCAAGCCTCTCAACCCGTTATAGAAAGTTATTTGGGCATACATGTCTTATGTCAGATTAGCATCAAGATTAAGAAACACACAGGCAGAGGAGTCTTATTATTTTGGAACCCCTTTTTCAAAACTTCTCATTTGCATCTTTGGAGAAATTAAAGTTCCCATAATATGCATTATAATATAATGCAAAAGGGTACTTTTGACCTTGCTGGCAGTGCAGCATAGTCAATATTTACGATCACTGAAAGTCCCTATTTCAGAAAATCCATAACTCATTCCTACTCTCAATCTCTACCAAATAAAATTCAATAATTCAGTATTAGTATTTAGGTCTCTCGCAACTATATATGCTTATCAACGAAAGATATCTTGTTGAAATGCGTCATCGTTAGGAAGTTAATATTATGGGACGTGAAGTGCGGACTTGCTGCACAGTAAAAGAAAAAGGGGTCCTCAACATGTACAAACTTCTTAAAGCAGCAATCTTCCCTAAATGTCTCTACTTTTTAAGAGATTCCTAAGGCTAAGAGATGGTCATAACACCATTCAAGTCTGAGGGCATTATAGCGATAATAGCATGAAAGCCCAAAGGCATTACGGTCGTAACCCTATTAAGGTCCAGTCAGGGCATAATAGCCCAAATAAATACAAGTGGGATGAGGCGGCATGGCTGGAGAATAAAGTTCTCCGTTCTTGACAGGGGAGCTACAATATTTCCGGTTTAAACTTGCCCAGAATAAAATTTGACCTATCTCTGCTTGTGTTATGGGAATTATAATTTTTAACCCGAGGAGCAAAAAGTCCCGTTGATTCAGGATGGACCTTTGCGGCTCAGAGAAGTTCTCGTGTATGTGGTCTTTAATAGTGGCTAGTTATTATCGTAGGGATATCAGCCTGCTCCTGCCCTTTATTATGATGCATTAATGAATGGAACAACTTTCTTCTACCGACCGATGAAACAAGAATGGCGTGTTCATTCCTCTGATGGGAAAACTTTCTCTGCGGACAAACCCCTACTCAGTATTAGTATCATAATACATTGCCAACAATTTCTGTTGTCAGTTTTTACTCAACTGAAACCGGGTACAAAATGTGGTTGAGTTCGAAGATTTATGGCTTCAAAGCTAGGATTCACGGATAGGTTGGCAAACATGGTACGGCAAAACGCAAATTCATTTTGGCCAAGACGTTTTGGTAGAGAGTAAAATCACATTGGCAAAACCAAAACATTACATTGGCAAAATCAAAAATCACGTTATCAAATGATTTGTCAGATTGGCAAAATACAAATAGTTGGTTTATTAAAATCAAATTATGAGTCACAAATCTATAAACCATAATATTAACAGACATTCATTTTATGCATCCATAATCCATTGCTAGTATATGAAAGGCGATCGGCCACTTTGCTATTGGATTTTAAAATCGGGTGTACATTTCTGCAAGAGATGTTAAATTCCATTTTATTACTTCATGGTATGCATTTACGTACAAGAAAAGCTGCATAATATATGCATTTTAATTAGCCGACAGTTTAATATGGATAAATTGTAGAAATAAATGCGTTCTAAATGGACTAGAGTAAAAAACGGTACCTATATTTGTATAAAGAGTAATCATCACTATATCTTCTGACAAACTTGTTTGTTTGTATGTTTGTAACAACAATTATGAATAGTATAATAGGATAAGCGGGGTTGCTAAGGAGTGGGGGGGGAGGGGGGCTGGCAGATCGGAGTGGTGTGCTTCTCGCCGGTCGTCGTAGACGGCCACCAGTCATTTCAACTTGATCGTGTATGATTCGAACCAGCAGCAGGTCACTGGTAGGCTAGTAGTTCATACCACGTAAATACGCAAATAATTCATTCATGGAGGAAGCAGATGCTAAAATTGTGAATTACATCCAGATTATTGTTGGTTTAATTTAAGTATTAGAGAGAGAGTTCTGCTTGGGTGGTCTTTAAAATTGGCATTAATTGAAATAATTAGGATGCAGTGACCCAATGGCATTTCATTTCCCAAAGCTTCCACTGCACACCCCAACACATCTCTACTTTACATAATCGTCTCTCTATCTCTTGTACGTATTCTAAGCATTCCGTGTATTTGAATCAGTCACTTAAACTATCACATGCCGTTATATGCAACTAAAACAGAACGAAAGGTCAGAAAACCCGGATAAACCTCATTATTCTTAGGAGAAAGTTAATTGAGAATTGGGATTACATGTCAAACTTAGTACCTGCTTTTTCAATATGTATATATATACGAGAGGTTAAGTGAGAGTTCAATAGTGTCCCTTTATAGCCAAAGAGAGAGGCTATGAACTGGAAGGGAACTTGGATTAGTTAAGTTCTGAGAATATGCATCTTCTATCCATATATTATTCAAACTGTTATATGGAACCTTACTTCTTAAATTCAAAATAAAAATTATCAAAGTAGTAGGCGCTCGTTTAGTACCAATAATGATTATATTTAACACAGAAATAAAGCTTGAAATAATTTATTGATGAAGAACGGTTCCGATGATCCAAAAGTTTAATTGATCCGAGTTATTCTCTACATAGATTGTAAAAAATATGGATCGTATTGCGATTTATAGCTATTTAAACTAACTTAAAGTTGCATTCTTCTCAAAACTACTGTTACTGTAGTCTCATTTGAAAATTATATGCATCATAATTTGATTTAACTGGATAGTATTTAGTTTAGTAAATTTGAAAACATGAAAGGTTGTAAACGAGAAATGTCATGGAAAACTTATATGTTTCAAACAGTTTTTTCTACACTTCAAGGGCCTAAGAATACTTAGCTTAAATAAATAAAAAGATAACAACCAACATTAAAAAATTTGGTCCGTAGTTGGGGATGCCAATACACGTTTAAGAAAGTATAAATGAAGATCGCAAACTCCAAACAGTTTTAACCATGAAAAGATTGCGATAGAAAAAAAGCTGAAGCAGTCGATCTTCTTGGGATAGATGTTAATTAATTGAACAAGGTCCCGACGATATCCAAATAAAGCCGCTTGAACGCATAAACCGCAGTTTATATTTATGGTAAGATGATATCGGAATAAAGTACACTTAAAAGAATACAGCCCAGGCCTATCGCAGACTCTGCCCATAGAATAGCGGCTACTTTGGATAAACCACAAGCCCTTTTTCCACTGATAAGCCGCGGTTTATCGGTGGGGTATGTGCCGAATAGTTTCAGCCGAAAGTATGTAACAAAGTCTAGTAGAAGAAGTAACGCTGGCTCCTAGTTATAAGTAGTACGAGAAAGTCTCTTTTGGGAATAATGATTTCGCAATAAACGTGTTAGGAAAGACTCTGCTTGGTCAACAACAACAAAATTCTAAGAGAAAGTAGAGAAATGATTATGAAGACTTTTCCTATACTACGTCTCCCTTTTAATCCCACCCATCTCTTATCAGTTGTTGTAATATTAACTCTTGTTAGAGACAGCCAAATCCCTCTTGTCATCATCCTCGTCTAAACAACTCCTTGTTTCCTGTCAGTTAGTATTTTATCATTTAACCGTACGGATCATCTCCCCCTTCCCCACTACCATTGCTACTCCAGTTCAAACCATAACCATCTTCCAACCCTTTGTCCATTTGAGAGTTCCATACACTTTTTCTGGGGTTTAATAAAAGCCGTTTGTTTGGCTAATTTTGTTCCCAACTTAAGTACCACACCACTACGTCTGTGTTATCTTTGGGGAGTTGCATGTGAAGAGGATGATCGTTTGGCATATACATGGATGTCTGTATTGTATATGGAGAGGTGAGCCGGATGTATTGTTGTTTTACAGGAAGAGGGGGGGAGGCTGTGGGGGAGGAGGGGACGGGATGAAGTTGAGCTGTTCGGCGTATCAGGCGGGGAGCTGCTCTTACGCTCAGAAAATCCTGGGTGGACATACACAAAACTACGGAGCTACCAGCTCCACGTCGACGTCCCTTAATCCCACAGGAGACTCATCTCATGGAATCATCATGCCCACTTGGACCGTAAGTACACTTGACCAATATACCTCCTACCTACCTACTAATAACCTTTCCTCATATACATAGGTACTCTGTTTGGGTATTCTAACAAACGGGTCACCAAAACTACTATAGCTGGAATAATATTATTATAATTTGAGCCATGCCCTAGCTAATTAATAGACCAAGACTTATTGGGTGATCCTGTCTCCAGATAAACCTTACATTCAGAGAGGTTTTAAGCAAACAAAGGGAAACAGGGTCCTCTAAAAGGTGTACTTACTTCTGCATTTCTGCTCGACAAAAACGTGATTAATTAACCCAGTCTCTGAATCATTCAAGACCAAAAGGCAGAGACGGATATTTAGAGACTGGCACAATTCCAACAGTCCTACAACCTCCTTGCGAGACAGGCATTGCTAAAGTGAAGTATAAATGGATAGAATTATGTTGCAAGAACTGGAAGTAGTATATGGCATGGCGGAGGAGATACCCGGGTATTCTGCCGGATTATTTAAGGAGAAAGGGCAAAGTTACTTTCTCCGGTTGTAGATGACTCTTCTCGACTGAAGAAGACGGATGGAATAAAGTTATATAGAATGTCCTGAATCAACTACAAACATTGTATGTATTATTGCAGCCAACCGGCAATTCCCACCAACCAAACCTACCTACTATTTCTCCAACGGAAGGCAGGGGTACCCCATAAGTTAAGAGACTAAAACACAATCATAGTCGATCACGTCACGAAATCTCATCACCGGATAGGCTAAAGAAAAGTCAAGTATTATGCATCATCATCATCTTACCTATTTACATTAAGCATTTGCAAAGCACAAAGCTTCTTTGGGGCCTCTAGACATTTTTGAAAGTTTTTTTTAGTGCATAACCTATTGTGGGTTCTGTTTCAATTCTAGAAAATCTCATGCATGAAAATAATTAAAATCGTACGGAAAAGGAAGTGCAACTGTGCAACTCTGTCCTCTGTCGGTTGACCACTGAGCGTATCTTATTTTATGCTAATGAATATGAGTAAAAGTCAACGATTACGCAATGAAACTTACTTAGGGTTTGAAGGAACGTGTATCATAGACATTAATCATGCGCAATGAATAAAACCCTTTAAAACCCTTAAAACCCTTAAAACCCTTAAGACCCCTTAAAACCCCTACCCCGACATATTTTCGACAAATTAAAGCATAATTAAACCCCTTAACCCCCCTCCACCCTATTAAACCCCTAATAAGGAAAACAGTATCAACGAACGCAGAGGTAACAAAACGGAGATTGTATGTGTATAGTCTCCGTCTGGCTTAGACGGAAATATCTATAGTAGTTTATTGCTGGTTTAATTGAAACGAAATACTTTTAAGTTCAGTCGGTTACATTATTCACTCTAAGGGTTAACACTGCACTACTATTATATCATATTTAACAAGTTCAACGTCACTGCGCCTGAGGGCTGTTATTTGAGGTCCCCAAGTGGCCGTCATTCTTTAACCTCTTGGTCTTATTATAGATATTTAGAGTATGATAAATGTGGATCTCAGGAGCAGAATTATAATATAAAATACCCACTGTGGGTATATACATTGGGGGATGATGCATTGAACAACTTTAAAGAGGACCCTCTAAGAAGGGGATTGGTGTGTTCTTTGATCTACATTGGCCCCTCAGGGCTTAGGTAACCTAGTCCTTATCTTTGACTGTCATAGAAACGAGAGAAAGACACGATTTGAGACGGTTGTTCTGTTTCAGTCTCAAGGGGATGTCCACTTCATCTTGGGCATATTGAAGAATGAAGGGATGGACGGACAGAGTAGAATACCATATTTCCAGAAATTACTCCCCCCCCCCCGAAATCGCGCCCCGCCCCCGGAATAACTCTCCCCTGCAAATGACCCTATCGAAGCAATAACTCCCCCCCCCGGAATTACTCCCCCCTCTAAAAATTCTCTTACCCATGACTGCCGTCTACAATACACCTACTATTCATCCTCTAGTCAAATTACTCCCTCAAAACGTTTTCATATGCATACAAATGATAATAATCTTTAAGATAATGAACTGAAAAGCTGTTCCCCATGAAACAATAATAAAATCTTTTAAGTTTTACTTCGAATAACCCTGACGGTTCCAAAGACAGTTTCATTCATTGTTTTAAAAATGGTAGTAGTTGTGAAGGGGGAATGAATCTGTTAAATAAATCCCAAAACCTTCCGGAGAGTCAAATTGTAGACGAATATGAGGACGATTATTACACAAATGTAGACGAAACAAACTCAGATCATATGTTAGAAGACTTTGACATGATCCAAATAGATTAGAACTTAACTTGAGATGCATAAACTATATTGTAATTTGAATGAATGATTAACAATGACGATAAATGCGTAGATTTTATCTGTAAAATTTGGATTTTTTACTTCGAAACTAATTAATTTAGAGAAAAAACCTGAAAAATCTAAGGTCATGTTGGGTTGAAACAATAACAGCCCCCCGGAATAACTCCCCCCCGGAATAACTCCCCCCTGCAAATGAGACCATTAAAACAATAACTCCCCAGGGGAGTAATTTCCGGAAATAC
>JAQFZX010002751.1:0-16609 GCA_034682405.1 Hydroisotoma schaefferi | reverse complement strand
CATTAGGTTAGAAGGGGCTGTCCTTTAATCCTAAATACTCTCAACCTACTCACTTTATTTCCTTTGAAAGGGATTATGGGAATAGAAGCTACTGGATCCAGTAGAGTCGGATTAGTGTAAAGTTGTAAATAAAAGGATTGACAATATTGACATACACAGAAATAAATCATGAATGAAAGTTGTATATGAAGAGAGAGTCTACAAACTGAAGTAATTAGCTGATAATAGAACACATCCATCATACTTTTCCCAACAAAAAAGCATGTTTAAGGTGTTTATCCCTCAACTCAACAGAAATGATAAGAGGGATGATTTAGGAATACAAAACGAGTCACTCTGAATATCATTATTCAGGAAAGAGATCCACACAGAGAGTGTTTTCCAGTGTCCACGTTATTCCACCATCCATTAATTATTAATTAAAAGTTTACTAACAATCCAATGAACTCATTAAATTGCATCCCCATCATCATCATCCTCATCATTAACGGTATGTTAGAATGCATATAATGACACACTTTATGCAGACTTTGTAGGAACGAAAGGGCCTTTGAAATCATCCCATTTTTATTTCCTGATTACAGGTGTGTATTATGGTGTGGTGGGTCAGAGTTGTGTGGAAGATGACCTCCGGGTAGACTGCTACTTGGTTGACCTCCCCTCCCAACTAGGATGTATGGCGAAGGGGTGTAACTGGTGTGAGCCGGGTGTGGCCGACCGAGGCACACCCTCTTGCTACCTTCCACTTACCTATGGGTACAAAATCCAAGGCCTCCCCCAAATATCTCCCATCGGCATCAAGTAGGCCTATCTTTCATACTCTCTTATAAACTCCCCTGCTAATTGACAAATTATCTTACTGTCTATGTCCGCTGCTAATTGGATATCTATTGTTTGTAGCATAACGCTAGCCAGGGCTACCAACATAACGTATTACAATCATGACTCTCCGATCATTCAACTACAACTCATGTTCCAGTCTAACTACAGAATCAGAATTAAGGTAGACGCACAAATACGTGGCGGAGCAAAGTAGCACCGGGTTTCGGACATGGATGGGGCAGAAAAATAAATGGGTTGAAGGGGTTGTGGGGTAGCAAAATAAATGGGTTGAAGGGGTTGTGGGGTAGCAAAATAAATGGGTTGAAGGGGTTGTGGGGTAGCAAAATAAATGGGTTGAAGGGGTTGTAGGGTAGCAAAATAAATGGGTTGAAGGGGTTGTGGATGAACGGGTTGACGGGGTGGTGGGGTAGAAAAATAAATGGCTTGCCGAGGTTGCGGGGTAGCAAAATAAATGGCTTGCCGTGGTTGTGGGGTAGCAAAATAAGGGTTGTGGTGAGGTAGCAAAATCTGGTTCTGGAAGCAAAATAAATGGGTTTTGGGATTCCGTCCACTGCCGTTTTCACTTTCAGTCCAGAGGAATGCGGGCAGATCCTGTAAATGTATGTAATATTAGATTCGGGATGATGTGGAGAGATGGGAGGTTCCATTGGAAGTGGGGGACCCGGCGGAAGGAACCACCGGAAACCTCCTCTACGACGTCCAGTTCCATGACGAACCCGTATTTCATTTGAAAGTACTACGGGCGTCCACCGGAACGGTCCTTTTTGACACTTCCTT
Organism: Hydroisotoma schaefferi; assembly: GCA_034682405.1. NCBI lineage: Eukaryota > Metazoa > Arthropoda > Collembola > Entomobryomorpha > Isotomidae > Hydroisotoma > Hydroisotoma schaefferi. The sequence continues at coordinate 14,989 of JAQFZX010002751.1, read as the reverse complement.
AGGAGGCCTGACCTTCTCGGACCAATTTCTACAGATTGGGACGAAACTACCCTCCCGAAACCTTTATGGAATTGGGGAGAACGAGCAGAAGAGCTTTAGACATGACTTTACCCAAAGGTCCGTTTGGCCACTTTTTACAAGGGATCAACCCCCAGAAGTAACAACCGTATATCGTCATTGCTTTTACCTTTATTTACTTCCGCTTTAGCCATCTTAAACTCCCTTAAATGTTATAATATTTAGGGAAATGCGAACATGTACGGAGTGCACCCCCACTACACGGTTGTCGAACCCGACGGCAACACCCACGCCGTCATTTTTGTTAACAGTAATGCTCAAGGTATAGTCCCAGGCCCTCCTGCCACACCCCCCCCCCATCAATGCAACATGTATGTTTAATTCCTGTGGGTGGGGTTGCAGAGTTTGTAGTGATGCCGACTCCGGGGTTACTTTACCGCACGATTGGTGGGGTTTTGGACATGTACATCTTCCTCGGACCTACACCCGAAACCGTCGTTCAACAGTACACCGAGGTATGCACAGTCAAAACGGTATTTCGAAATGGATATAATATAAAGTGGGGTGTGGGTTTGGTAGGCAGTTGGTCGGATGGACATTCCCCCCTACTGGTCACTCGGTTTCCAACTCTGCAAATATAATTACGGGAGTCTGGAAAACGTTCAAGCGGCCGTCAACCGAACGGCCTCCTATGGTATCCCTCATGTAAGCAGCTTACGTAGTAAGGCCCGTATCAGTCTAAACAATGCATCATAATTACTAATTAACACTCTGTACATGTGCAGGATGTGCAGTACATTGATAGTGACTTGATGGAAAGGGAACTGGACTTTACGCTCAGTCAGGACCGCTACTCCCAACTCCCAAACTACATCCAATCGCTTCATGCCCGAGGAATGAAATTCATCACCATCATCGTAAGAATCACTTAACTATCTCTCAACTGAGGTCAGCCAGTGGGCTAGAGAGGTCACATATTTTGACCTGGGATAGATATATATATGAATGAAAGATATGATAAACGGAAGTTATGTTCTGGGGGCTAGGATCCGGGTATTAGCAACGGAGAGGTTGGAGGGTCCTACCCTCCATTTGACCTGGGGACCTCGATGGACGTGTTTATAAAGAAGGCGAACGGAAGGCCGGTTGAAGGGAAGGTGTGGCCGGCAGACCCCGTCCAATACCCGGACTTTACCAAGGCCAACACCACCGAATACTGGATAACCCTTTTTACACAATTCAAAAAGATTATCGACTTTGATGGAATTTGGATCGTATGTTCTCTACTTCTATAAACTCCAAGTAAATTTAGAAAAGTCAACAATGGGGCTGTGGTTTTTGTTATAGGATATGAACGAGCCAGTGAATTTTGCTAGTGGAGATTTGTTCGAAGGTTGTGAGATCAATGCCTACAACACGCCCCCATTCATCCCCCGTAAAACCCTGACACTTATTGGCCTTACCTTAACCTGACCTATTATTTAATATAAAAGGAGGTGTATTCATAGATATAAGGAACCGACTCCTGTCGGACGGAACCCTCTGTCCCGACCATCGCGACAGCATTTCAGTTCATTACAACACCCACTCACTTTATGGATGGTTTCAAGCCATCGCCACCAAAAAGTAACCCTCTTTTTCATGGAATATCATACACTTTAGGTCGTAAAAGTCAATGCTTATATGGATGTGCAGGGCGGTGTTGGCTGCCCGTCCCGGTAAGCGGTCGTTTATCCTCTCAAGGTCGACTTTCGTGGGTTCTGGTCGAGTGACGGCGCATTGGTTGGGAGATAACTTCAGCCTCTGGTCCAACCTCCATACTTCTATTATCGGAATGCTCCAGTTTAACCTGTGGGGAATACCCCAAGTGGGGGCAGACATCTGTGGATTCATAGGCAACACGACCGCTGACCTCTGCCTCCGATGGCAACAACTAGGCGCCTTCTACCCCTTCTCTAGAAACCACAATGGAGGAGTCGCTGTGCGCTAATCTCTATCACTAACGTTTGTCTATGATAAAAATTGTCATAAGTTTATATAAGTAATTGATTTTTAGTTGCAAGATCCGGGGTATTTGGGTGCGGAGGTTGCGCGTGCAGCGAAGCAGGCGCTGGAGACCCGCTACTTGGTCCTACCCTACTTGTACACCCTCTTTTACTACCACAACATTCGGGGAGACACGGTCGCGCGCGCCCTTTGGCATGAGTTCCCCACCGACCCACTCGCCATGGCTGAAGATAAACAATTTCTTTGGGGTTCTGGTAATAAACCCAGAACTTCCAGCCAAAATAAATAATTATTTATAGTTTCATAGAACCGTATTTGCTTGGCCCTCTGTCCCTGATCATCCTTCAGCTATTCCGTCCCCGCAGCTTAATTAATAGGGCTATCCTTAACTTGGGGGCAAAACCCTCCTGCGAAGGTCCGGATGGATTAAAAGGTTATCCTAATTATCCTAGGTTTGATGATTTGCCCAGCGTTGGAGCCAAATGTGACGAGCGTGAACGTCTACTTCCCTCGAGCCTCCCGATGGTACGATTTCTACAGCGGAAGGGAGGTGGTGGTTGTGTCGGATCCTCCGATAAACGCGGTAGCCGCCCCTTTGGACCAAGTTGTCTTATTTCTACGCGGAGGAGTTATCTTGCCCACTCAAGATCCGGCCCTGAATACGGTCATCTCCAGAAACAACCCCTTCCATCTCCTCATCCCCCTGGACTTTACTGGAGTGGCGGAAGGACGGCTGTACTTTGACGACGGGGACTCAAGGGACCCCTTGAACAGCGGGGAGTACTTCCTGGCCAAATATACCTTCAGAGACGGAGACTTAACCACCCTAATAGAGAATGATGGTTATCCGGTTGAGATGACCCTGTCATCGGTAAGGGTATTGGGGTCGGCCGAGACCTACACTACGGCCATCCTCCACCTCAAACACAAAGATGGGACCGGGGGGGTCACCCTCACCAAGTCCGTCGAGTATGAAGCGGGTGGGGTCCTCGTGGTGGCCGACCTCCAACTTCCCATGAACTCCTTATTTACAATTCGTTTCCTGTCCGACTAAACCTTCCCCGTATAAAGGATCATCATAGACTCAGTTGCTTTGATGTTTATATTGCTTTTTAAAATATTACAGGAGATAATGAATAAAAACTAGCCAATTTTTATGGATAAGGGTTCCAGTTTTACCTCATTTAAGTAAAACAGAGAAATATATGCATCAGAGCTTCATAGTTTGTACCGTTTTGAATAACGGAACGTGAATAGGTGCCGCATAGAAGAACCTCCTTACCCTGCAAGAAGACCGGGTCAAAAATGGGACTACCCACCCTTGATAAGCATTTCACAACTGAATACGTAGTTATAGGGGTCACAGGCGTAATAACGAGGGGTTACGGGGGTACGAGGGGTGCAGCATAGGCGCAACCAGAAGGGATACTAGGGGGTAAAATTAGCATTAAAGGATAGGAAGGGGTGGCTAGGCGGAGCCTGTTTAACATACAAAGGATAGGTAGGGCCTTTCAAGAATTCCAGGGGGGTACATTTTAAACCCAGTGTGGGTACAATGTACCCTCGTACCCTCAGGGGTTTTGCGCCAATGGGGTGGAGATAGCATTAAAGTATATGAAGGAGTGTGGTTAGAAGGGGCTGGGCCTGTTTAACATATAAAGGATAGGGGTACATCTTAAACCCAGTGGGTACAATGTACCCATGAACCCCCCTGGTTGCGCCTATGTGAGGGGGTGTGGTTGTGCTAGTTGTGCATAAAGAAGGAACGGGTGTTGGGTTGGGGTGGATGTAGATCTCCGAGGGAGGCAATCTCTCCCGTTTTTTAAATCTAAACAGAAAAGAGAGAACAAATTTATAATCTAAAAATGTCAATGTTAAATAGTTGTTCTTGGAATCCGAAACAAGTGGCAGAGTGGATATCAGGTGGGTGGGGCTTATCAACCGATAAGTCCAAACTGATAACTACCTTATACTGGAAGCTGACACAGTCCTTAATTCATATTTTATTTTATTCTTGCAGGGTTGGAGACGGTGTCGATATATTCGGGTAATTTCCTCAGAGGGGGTGTGACGGGTCAGTTGCTTATCAATCTCCAGGCCGGAGACCTCTCCAAGTTTGGAGTTCATAAAATCGGAGACCAACTCCTGTTCCAAGATGCCATCTCCACACTCAGAAACGTATGAAATACACTCTTTTAAATACCCTAAATCCTCGCCCATTTCCGCCCTCATTAATTATGCCGCATACCCCTATCCTTTACATGTTAAAGAGGTATCTCTCCCATGTTAAACATGCTTTATAAAATCTTTTTATATGGCATATGGGCGAGGATTTAGGGTACAACTAAACGGGGTATAAATAAATTGGTTTTTATTTCCAATTTAGGAGTTGGATATTGATCGAACGACGCTGCAAACGCTGGCGAGTTCGTTGGGAATCCGATGCCGAAACTACCGTTCGGAACTTTCGTCCCTGCTCACTCCAACTAGTAAACAAGACTATATTCCAACAGAGTCCTTATCTTCGGCCAGTTATCTTCTGGACGCTGCCAAGTTTTTGATACGTTGGCTAACGAGGTAACAGCGTTTTAGGGATTTCCTTACTGTTACTAAATTATAAAAAGGACTCTCATTGATTTGTGTTAGGTTCCCGTTTATCGGGAATGCCGTCTACGACGAAATTACGCTCGAGTTAACCAGGTATTCGTTCGATCTCGCCATTCTTTCTCAACGGGACTCTTTCGCCGACTACGCCATCGAGGTGCTTATCATAGTTTTATTACCTTTGAACAGCAGCAATAATATTAACTGTGTTTGGGGTTTCCAGGAAGTGCAGTACCTCTGTACTAAACTTATAGAAATATGTGAGACTTTAATAAATTCCAAGGACAGTTTGATCCTGGTTGGATGTGCCTTGGATCAAATTACTCTTAGGAAACGAAACCAGGACCAGGAATTGGTAGCCTCCTACTCTATTAGTTGTCTTAAAAGTTCACCTTTAACATAATAATTTAGAATTTGTTTAATTGATTAAGGGTCTCTACATGGAGTCCACGTGCTTTGGAGTCCATCAAGTTGCGGGGGTAAAACTCACAAGTCCGGCTCAACAATCGGGTCATTTGGAAAGAGGAGACGAAATATTACAAGTTAATTATCATACGGTGGTGGGTTTATTTATGAACACTTTACTCTCGGGGTTTATTTGTGTACACTTTCATACATTTTTACCTCGAGGTTGACCATGCTTTTTGTATTGTTTGTAGGTGGGATGGCCACTATCAACGCTGACCTCAATGCTGTCTCTTCCCACTCCCGAACTCCTGCTGACAATCAAACGTCGACCTCGTCATGCAACTACCCATATGCTGGGCCCCATGTACCTCCGACCCAAACCTCCTCCCATTGAGGAGAAGGTCCTTCCCACACCTGTGTCTAATAATATCAAAATCCAACCCAAGCCGGCCGCCGCTGCCGAAAGATTTTGGAAACTTTATCTAAGACCAAGAAATTTAATAAAACGGAGGGCCACCGTCACCGGAGCTAGTCCTACAAATACTAGACCACCCGTTAGACTTTTAAATATTTCTATAAAGCTTTTCGCTCCATTACTTGACAGAGTTATCAAGTCAAGTGTTGTCATAATTTGCAGGTAACGTTCCTAACAGACAAACAGTTTAAACGCCCACCGCTAGTCAATTCCAAGTCGGCTCCGGACAAGATTCTCCTCCGAAAGCAGAAGAACATTAGTGAAGAAAGTAAAGTTAGACAGTCACTCCCGGTTTTTCAGGAGAATCTAACCGTAGAAGACAGCCTGAGGGTGCCGATGTTGGTATCCTCACAAGCCCCAGCCGTTCCAGAACCCGAGGAAACCTCTCAATCAGTCCAAGAACAAAAATCAAAACCTGAGGAACTCAAAATGGAAACAGCGCAGAACGCAGATGTGTCGTCTCCATTAGAAAACGTTAAGAAAGGGATAGAAGCCGGTCCACGAACAGAACGAGGAGTCATAGTTGGTGATAAAACCCTGGAAACTGGACAATCAGCCCCTTCCCCGTACGGCGGAGTTCTTCACTTACGGCAGCTTCAGTCCTCGTCGCATACGGGACGGTGGACAAGAAACAATTCGAAATACACGGGAAAGAACTTGGAAATCGGGAAGACAGTCATTGACTTGGCATCTGCCAGTGTATCTTTGGCCAATGAGGTTACCCTTTTTTTATCCATGCACAAATTAAATTAATTTCATACTTGAACTTCTGCCATTTATTAACAGGTTCACTCCAGACCCTTTGCTTTTAAAATTGAGCAAGGTAAATTTGTCTACTCTCTTTTGGGCTTCAAAATAAGTAAAAATGACCTTTTAAGGTGGTATTTGCTGTATTAGGGAAGGATGTATACTACTTGGCAGCCGAGTCTCAGCAAGAGTATGATATTTGGTTGAGTCATTTGAACAGTTCCCTGCTCAACCAGCCAGTCCCATCCAAAGCCAGACCTCTCTACAAAAGATCCGTCTCTCTCGGAAATTGTAAGCCAACTACGATATAAACCTTGGTAATTAGGTATTATAATTACTAAATATTTCCAGCTCCTCGGAGTGCTCCCCCGAATACTCCGTCTCGAAGTGGCAAACGGTCCAGCGCTCAAACCCGAACCAATTCCATTAGAAACGAATGGCTAGGTTCTCATGATACCAGACAAACTTCTAGCACAACCAAACTCGACCAAGTTTCAAACATTTCTTCCATTACTATCACTTCAAGGAAAAAGGTTTATATTATCTTGATGTTGATGATTATCTTGACTGCAACTACCGAGAGGGATTTATTAATTCAGATTGTGTTTTTGTAGGAGAAGCCGATGATGGGGCTACAGATGCTGAAACGACGAAGTTGCAGTTGCAGCAGTGACGAGCCCATCTTTCGAGACTCTTCTACCCAAACCGAACTCAACTCTATCCTCGTCTTCCTCAACGAACAGGAAGAGTCCAGGGTCTAGATAGTTCTTATTTTAACCAATATACGACAAATTATAAATACACGCTTTCTTCTGCTAACCGATACGTAAGAGTCAACAAATATTACCATTTAAATCCCACCAGTTGTAATGGTGCCAGAGGATTATTGAGTTAAGCTCATGCTCAACTGGACCAAATATACATAATGATTATAGCACGTTGGCGCAACCACTGGGGGGAGGGGAGGGGGGGGGGGGTCGAGGGTACATAACACCCCCTGGTTTTCCAATGTACCCCACAGAATTCCTGAAAGACCCTATCCTTCACATGTTAAGCAGGCTCCGCCACACCCTTCCTTCCTATCCTTTAATGCTATTTGTACCGGTAGTTCTCCACCGAACTCGATACTTTGTCTATGCATCGGCCTCGCCTTATCTGCACCCTCACCGTCATTTTATAGCTTGCTTCAATAAAAAGGGACGGCTGAGCGCAAAGTACCCTACAATACTAGACTGTCTCACAATTCGTTGAATTAAATGCATTGTTTGTTGTTCAAACCGTTGATCGTTATTCGTCAAGTTTACTTGCTTTTAAACCCAAAAGTAAGTAGATCATCCTTTGTTACGTTCTGTATTTATCAAATTCTGTAAAAACGAGTGCAATTTACAGTACTGCGATGGTGGTGTAATGGTGAGCATAGTTGCCTTCCAAGCAGTTGATCCGGGTTCGATTCCCGGCCATCGCAGCGATACTTTTTGGATAATTTTATTCGAAAGTTGGTTTTATGCATTTTAGGTACGGCTAGGTATAAAGGTTTAATTAGTAGAAGGGCCGGCCACCGCTTGACTTTTTGGATTTGGATTGGGTTGGGTTTGGGTTATGACACTAAAAAGTACTTTACTTTCAGCATAGTACGACCGGCACACTGCTTCCAGTTACTATATATTTACCGAAATAACCGAAAGACTATGAGATTTAGAGAAACTAAACTTTTCTAAATTTATGTAGCCTTTTAAATTAATCATGCATATAAGCAACCTTACATTTGGACTCAGCCTTCAACGTTCAGCAAACTTACGATAGTAAAAGCATAGGCCAAGTAGCCAGGCCTTCTCAAACAATTATCTTCTATCGCTGTGGAGAGGTAAGGTAAATTAAAGAAACCCCTTTGTGCCACGCCACCATTTGCTGGCTATGAGGGGGATAATGTCATAGGATTATATCTAAGGTCATACATACCTTTCGCAATGAATTCAAGTGACCTAAAATGACCCATTAAAAATATTTGGAGCATGTTTTGTAAATTACAGACAATACTTTTCTGCATAGCACGTTTTTTCGTTAGAAAATAAAGTTTTTTATTAGCCTCTTTTTTATACGCGTATATAAGGATACACGAAATTGTTCTGTCTGATAGTTTCCTCTGTTGTCTGTAAAGATTGAATTGAAACTGAGCTTTCGAGTTTGAGCTTATAAAATACTCCAAATTAAATACTCATGTTGAGAAGTCCCGTGTCAGGTCCCTCGACTTTGATAAGCCCTTGAAGTTCTTAAATCTAGGGTGACAGGAGCCACCGGCAAGGGATAATATAGCACTTTCCGTAGTCGTCAACCAGCAACCGTTTTGTTTCATTAGGCTAAACGCGTATTTCCTGAATAATCATATAAAAGTCAATAATTTAGTCTATTGAAAAATCTGCATTAACATATGCAAAACTAGGAGTTTGCGAACCTCTCAGGATGTCCCCTGGAACTGCATGCGTCAGCTATTACAAAAACTTGATACCCCAAATTCTTGAGGTCTATGGCAGTTTGCTGGATGCAAACATGAGCCTCGATTCCACAAAGAATGACCGAATTTACATCCGGACTCTTTTTCAGTTCCGTCAGAACTGGGTCCAGGCACATGGAAAATAAGGTCTTATCAATTGGTCTTATCCCATATTCCTCCACCCCCAACTCCGGAACTGTTTTCCCCAATCCTGATGAATTTCAGTTCAATTTACATATACAATTTGGTACACAAACAAACGGATTTATAGGGAATCTTTAGGCACCGTTTCCTAAGAATATATGTGGTTAATAGTGGAGTGGATTGGAGGATTTGATCTAATTCAAATATAAATCTTAATCTTTCCTCTGCTCAAAAATGTCATTCATATTCTTAAATCTTAAGATTTTTACAATCGCAATGGCACGCGTTTAAAGCTAGGTACCTTTATATAAATACTATGAATACCTAGTTGGAAGTTGGACTAAATTCCAACTTTAGTCTCAACGAATGAATCCCGTAAAAAATCTCTGAAAAATAGCATCTTTAAATGAAATAAGCAATATATTACGGTACCACAAAATGCGTTCTAAATCATCGCCCATATGCAGCGAAGCGGCTTATACATGAAAAAAAATATATGTTGAAGCATGTACATGGGAGAGATCCCTTAACATAACATGTAGGTGTGCGGCATAAGGAACGAGGGCGGCATCTGAGCGAGGATTTAGGGTTTAATTCCAGTATAAATTTTTTACACAAAACTGTACTTTTTGCGTCCTTTCTGGCCACGACCACGACCCATTCTAAGGTACTTTACGAAGACCCCCGGAGGAAGCCCCCAATTAGGTATTATTTTTTTAGGATAAAGTCCCCTACGGTAGGGGACTTTATCCTAAAGGTAGGGGCCCTACCTTTGGGATATTGTTCGGTGCAGAAGACAGGCATGTCCAGAATTCTGCTGGCTTTCAGTAAACGATTCGAATTAAAGACAATTTCATCAAAAAACTTAATAGAAGGTCGGAATTTGTCTTGCATGTCACATAAAAAAAGAGAGGAATGTTTAGGAATAAGTTTCCCCAATCGGGACAGTTGAGCTGTCATATTATTCCAAATCCTCCAATTCCAAACTTCTAAAAAAGACAGAAATTGATACTTTTATTATTAAAAATAAAAGGAAATTAAAACTAAAAGGGATTTAGAAATCAATAAATTGGATTTATTTTTATGGAAATGGATGGAAATAGTTGGACAATTGGTGTAACATTGAGCAATCCAAGTTCCACTTTTGTCCAGGAAATCTAAAGCACGTGGGGAATCAAGAATCAACCCTAAAAACATGCGTTCTTGTGCTTGCAATTTTTTTTGGTTTATTTCGAAATTCACTCAAGTTTTTAATTATAACTGACATATTTTAATCGTTTTTACTCAATAATTGTCACAAGTTTGAGGTCAAGGGTAAGGGTCAGGGTCAGGGTCAGGGTCAGAGGTTAATCCAACCAAATCCAAAACATAACCTTGCGGTAAGTTAAAACTAGGGATTTGTTTGTTTGTGTCATGACTCGTGTCGTGACGGCTCAAATTCTGACTAAATTGACTAATTAGTTTGTGTTTCTAATTCACAGGTTCGTTTGTGCTTAAATATCGTTAAAATGGGTGGAAAAAGACGAGGAAACTCGACCCTGTTTGGGGATGATGATGATGAAGATGCTAATAACACTCCCGTAGGTCAAAATAACTTGGACAACTCTTTCAAAATCAACACAAACTACGCCCAAAACTACGATCGATGGAGGAACAAGGAAGAAGTGATGAAGGGTATGTAATAATTAATTATATTATAATTAAGGAAGTACAGGAGGTTCAAGGGGGAAATGCGGTTATCTGATGGGTTATCGGTGTATTTATTTCCACAGTTAAGGCTCGTTACGGAGTGGACAGAGTTGAGGATGCGGAAGTGTCCTCTGACTCATCTTCCTCAGAGGATGAGGATTGGACTACGGATAAGGAAAAAGCGTTTTTTAAAACGCTTGCCAGTCTTAAGGCTAAAAATCCAAAGATTTATGACCCAAATACTAAATTCTTCAACCCCAATAACCCGTTAGGTCAAGGGTCAGCAGGCCCTATTCCTTCCACTTCTAAAGGGAAGGGGAACAAGAAAGAGGACCGGAAGCCGTTTTTGCTTAAGGATCATGAACGAGAGATGATTTTGAACAAGGGGGCCCTTCTTTCCTCTTCGGACGAGGATGACGAAGTTGGAAAGGTAAACCAAAGACGGAAGAAGACAGAAAAGCAGCAAGGACAGTCTTATTACGAGCAGCAGGATGATATCAAAAAGGGGTTTAGCGACGCTTTGAAAAATATTGAGTCGGATAATGAAGATGACGCTGAGTCGGATAAGTTACTTCGAAAGCGGAAGCCAAAGTCGGCAGAGGAAGAGGAGAAAGATGAACAGGACTATAGAAAATGGCTCAAGGGAGAGTTAGAAAAGTAAGAGTTTAGTCAGATAGATTATTCATAATTAATTAGTCTCTCAGAGATCTTTACATTGATTACCCTTTTAAAGGCTCGAGGGTGGCAAAACTTCCAAGGAAGAACAGAAAGAATTGGGATTCCTCAGAAGTTATTGGAATGACGACAAGCTAGACGAAGGAGAGAAGTTTCTCAGGGATTATCTACTGAATCAAAAGTACCTTGAACCCACCAAGGACAAGGATCATGTCCCTTCATATGAAGAGGTTTTAAAAGGAAGCGATTCCGAACCGGAGGCAGAGGATTTGTCGGACGAGGAAAACTTTGAAACTAAACAGGAGGAATTTGAACACAAGTACAATTTCAGATTTGAAGAACCCGATCCGGAATTTGTGAGTTATTAATTATGCCAGTTCGCCATAAGATATTCTTGGGACAACGTTTTTATAAGCTGCATGTTGTAGTTGTACGAGCTAAGATAACAAGTAGTTACCCGGCCAAACTTATATCAATGATTAACGCCACATAAATAAAATTAAATGAACTTTGTTTTGCAGATAAAAAGATTTCCCCGAACAATCCAAGACTCTCTAAGAAGGGAGGACGAGCGACGTAAAAAGCAGCGAGAAGTGACCAAAGAGCGAAAGAGTGATGTGAAGGAACGAAAACGTGAAGAGATTCAGCGGCTGAAAGCGTACAAGAGGAAAGAAATTATGGATAAATTAAAGCAACTTCAAGAAATAAGCGGTGGCGCAGACCTCCCCCTAGATGATCTAGATATTGATGGAGACTTCGACCCTGCCGAGTATGATCGAAAAATGGAAAAAGTTTTTAATGAACGTTATTATCAAGAAAGTGATGATGTCAAACCGGAGTTTCCCTACGATCCAGAAATTGATGACGAAGGTTACTTAACTATATTAGCTTGACACTGTTTTTAAAGTTTTTTAGTTTCAACTTCGAAGAAGTACGTTTAAATTAATATCTGTATATCTTTTGAAAACTAGTGGACTGGGATAAGTGGGTTCCAGGGGGTGAGGAAAGCCTCAGTTCTGAACAAGATGAGGAAGACGAAGAGTCCAACCCTACCAAGAAAAAGATAGTAAAAAAGGTATTCGAATTCGACACATACTCCCTTTTCTTAAATATTATTTGTAATCGTTATACTATTTAAGTTTTGCTTAATAAAAATAAAGGAAAAATCGGAATCTGGAAAAAAGTCAAAAGAAGCATCCCGGAGTAAAAAGCGACAATCTTTTGCCCAAGAGCTCATAGAAGCCTCCAAAGGAAAGGGAGACCGGACCAAGAAATCCATGTTCGTTGAAGTTATAGAAAAAGAGAAACCGAAATTCGATCCTAAAGTTCACAAATCGTTCGCAAAATACTTTGAAGAATATTACTCACTAGACTTCGAGGACCTTGTTGGAGACCTTCCGTGTAGATTTAAGTATCGTAAAGTGACACCAAATGACTTTGGCTTATCGATTGATGAGGCATGCAAAATCAAAAATCTGCAATTATTCAATTCCAGCTTATTCACTTGCTAATTAGTTTATATTATTTTATTAGATTTTGAAAGCTCCAGATCGCGAGCTGAATCAGTGGGCCTCTCTAAAGAAAACTTATCAGTACAGAGCCGAAGACGAGGAAATGTATGAAGCGCAAGCATACAAAAAGAAGGCGGAGAATAGCAAGTTGAAGAAAAGAGTATTACTATCGGTTTATAAGTCAAAGTAACATAAAAAATGCGATTGTTGTGTTTTAATAATTTTAAAGTGACTATCCAAGCATACGCCAAACCTGATGGCAAGAATCCCGTTCGGTTCAGAGAAATACTTAAATTGATGATTCTATAATACTGAAACTTGGTGCTTTAACTAACATATTAATCCAGTTTTAGATTTCTAAATCTTCAAAAACTTATTTTTTATATAAACTTATGCATTAAGAAATAGCGTCAAAAGTGGCGAAAATTTAGACTTGGATCGTCACATGTTTGCTCTAACTAAGAGTATATGCTAAATTCAGTTCTTAACTTTTTAGAGCGGCTGACGCCTCAGAAGAAGATACTGATTCTGAAGCCGAATCTCCCAATTCAAAGCCTCTTCTAGTAAACGTTAAATCTGAAGATGTTCAAGCGAGTGAACCAGAAGAGGCAAAAAAGTCAAAGAAGAAGAAAAAGAAGAAGAAACGGAAAAGCAAGTCAGGTAGTGCTACACAGGAGGATGAAGAAGATGGTAACCGTAAGATAAAAACGGAACCCTCTGAAGCCATTCAAGAAGAAGTGATAACCTCCACCTCAACAGAACCCATACAGCAGTCTGCAGAGGAAGTAACTCCGAAAAAGAAGTCTAAAAAAAAGAAAAGTACAAAAGGCTTAGAGGAAGTCGAAGACTCTAGCGTAAATTCAAAATTCAAAGACCGTTCTTCTGCATCTTATTCAAATCCATCGGAAGGAAACCCCAGTTCGAGTAAAAAATCCAAGCAACGACACCAAGGGACAAAGAGGAAAGCAACAGAGATAGTTATTCAGAACACAGTTGAAGACGATCGTTTGAAAGCGTACGGCCTCAATCCTAAAAAGCATAAGAAGTGGATGAAGTACGGAGGTGGAGCTAAACAATAAATTCAATCGCTGTTTCAGATAGACTATTATAGTATGAAATTTTATTTTTTATTTAATGTCCACACTTTTAGTTCCCATATCTAAACATTTTATTATGTAATCTTATCTAGATACAAATATAAAGCTTTCAGGCTACTCTCTCTAAATCGCAATGTCATGGGTGGGATGAATATCACGAAGGTTGTATTGACTCCACAAATTCGGCTGCTATTTCTCCGTTAGTAAAGCCCCAATAACAACAGTCCACTTCCTGAGCGTATGCTTGGTCACCAGCCCTTTGCAAACGTAAGGATCCTTCCTCAAAAACTCCTCGACCTGTTCCCTAGATCCCCTGAATATAATCGTGGCTCCATCAATTGGATCTGCTTTAGCTCCGCCAAGCAAGAGGTGACCTTTGTCAGCGTATTCTTGGCAAAGAGCAAGATGAGCTGGTCGAAGGGGGGCCCTTTGCTCCAAAACGGTGGCGGGGTCATACGTATATTCAACTAACCAATAGCCACACCCATCTTTCAAATTGACACTACGGCTTGGATCCTTATTCAATGATGCAATTTCAGTAGCAATCCTTCGTTTGTCACTGTCCAGCGTTCGTTTGTAAAAGGGAATGGCCAATCGGGGAATTAAAGCTCTTAGAAATGACATGATTGTTAGCTCGACTGTCGAAGGGAACACGGAGATGTGACGTATCTTTACTGTTTTATATTTATTTACCTATCGCATGCCCTTTTAAATTAAGTACCGTATGTCGCAGATTAACTCCCCTGGGGAGCTGTTTTAACAAAAAAATTGAAAAACTTAAAACTATTAGGTAGATCGAGGCAAATTTAGTGGGACGACTGCTAAGGTGAATAAATGCCAAATACACTTACAAAAGATCGAATAAATGCACTTGCAAAGCCATATATTTTTTAAATAGTAAAAATAACCGTTAACAAAAAGATAAGTTGACAATTCACGAACAACTTTACAAAAAAAATCCAAGAATTTGGGAGTAGAATCTGGGCATTTTGTAAAAGTGACATTGAAATGTCCCGTATTTTGTCCTGGCGGTTCTCTTCATTAGCCAAACTCTTACTTTTTTCACCATCATCGACGAGCAAAGAGTCTTATCTTATCTTAATTGTGATCAAACCACAACCAC
>JAQFZX010002750.1:0-16626 GCA_034682405.1 Hydroisotoma schaefferi | reverse complement strand
GTATCTAGTAGTAGTAGTAGTAGTAGTAGTAGTAGTAGCACAAGTAGTAGTATAGTATCTAGTAGTAGTAGTAGTAGTAGTAGCACAAGTAGTAGTATAGTATCTAGTAGTAGTAGTAGTAGTAGTAGTAGTAGTAGCACAAGTAGTAGTATAGTATCTAGTAGTAGTAGTAGTAGCACAAGTAGTAGTATAGTATCTAGTAGTAGTAGTAGTAGTAGTAGTAGCACAAGTGGTAGTAGTATAGTATCTATTAGTAGTAGAAGTAGTAGTATAGTAATAGTAGTGGTAGTAGTAGTAGTAGTAGTAGTAGTAGAAGTAGTAGTAGTAGCAGAAGTGGTTAATTTATGACATAATGCGCATCAAAATCTTGCTGCAAGCCGTTTTTTATCCCGTTAATCAACTAGAAACAAACAAAAGGGATATGTAAACTTGAACTTTATTCATTGTTTTAAAGAGGGATGTCTACTACCCCTGGCACTGCTACTACTGCTACTTAGCTTGATATTTATCAACTAGATCTGGATGATGCTCGTCTCTGGATTGAAAGTATCTCCCTAACAAATGTGAAAAGGGTTGAACGTCAATCTCTAATCTGTTTCTGTACCAGTAGTAGTAGTAGCGTAGCCAAGGGATTTGATTAGTTGGATGCATTAAACGGATAGATATCACACACCCTTTTACTAAGGTCATATTATGAGTACTTGTAAATTGTTCCCTGCTGTCCACCTGTCATTAATTGTTTGGGTAAATCACCAACCAACTACAAACTAGAGGGTATACTTTACTTTCTTCTGTAGAGAGACACTAACTGAAAACAAGGGAGGAGGATTTCGGTAATTATTGGGAACTTTGATGTAATTCTCATCATGACATTTGGATAAAATGTTTATCGTCACTAAGGTTTACTACTTAAACTGTAATTAATTTCCGTGGGCTGTACATGGGAAGTCTTGTACTTCAAGAAAAGCTTTAACATAATTGAACAAATACAATTGTATTTATTTAGGTTGTTTCAAAATAATTTTTACTGTTAAAATGCAAGCTTTCCAGCTTTCTATCCATGTCTGCAAGCTACTACTAGATGCTACGCCAATCAACCATCTATTGCATAATTTCTTCATCCTCTTACTAAAAGCTTCTAATTAACTACCACTAAAAACTCATATCAATGTCAGAGTCATTTCTAATTCAACTTTAATCTAAAAGTTGCGAAACGATAATCTATAGACGGCTTTTATTATTATTATCCGAGTTATTTATGAGAATTTAATCATTTTAGAGATTGGATAGATTTCTGCCGGACAAAAGAAGGCAAGACAGGAGACAAAATTTTGTACAATTCTCATAAATCCGCAACTACATTTCTACGTCTTTGGTTAGAACAGCTTGAACTTGTAGTTCTGCTTCTGCCAATAATAATGGATTCCCAAAGCAAAGAAAAGAGCATTGAGTGAATCTTGACAGATTTTATCCAAGTAAAACCAGACCGCATGGGGTTTATCTGGCTGGCCGACTTATTTTATTATGCAACACTTGTAGCCACATCCTTTTCAATGGAACGGTACAGATTGACAGTAGTAGCCCTAAATCTTAAGCCGGATTGCCAAGATGTACCTCAACTTTAACCTTCAACCTTAGGAACCTAAGTATAGGAGCAAAATCAAAATAATAAAATAACGTATTGAACTCTAGTAAATTTACATTTCATATTCCCTTTCTAATACAATTCCCTCTGGAATAGTAGCCCTTGTAGCTGATTAACCTTATTTAATTGTATGTTAAGCTTACAAGCAGTTCGGACTGTAGCTTTAATACGAGTTTTAGGATGCATAAAACGTGCCCAAGTAAAAGGGAAAGGTTAACCTAATACCAGATTCACGAGTGAAAGTAAAACCCAGACTTTCCTCCCACACACAAAAGTTAAACTACCTCATCAACTATTAACTAACTATGGATTACCCAATATTATAACTAATTCTGCGGATTTTACTAACAAATACACCCCTTTTCTACGCTAAACTTGCTCTTAACATGTACCATCTTCTCGAATTTCTCACCAGTAGTACAACAATCTTACATCCGCCTGTCTGTAATACAATAGTGTGACTGTTGCAATCTGCTTAATTGCCCTTACTCATCCCTCCCCTTTATTAGCATTCTTTAAAGATGAGCAATTAATTGAATGCTCCAAACTTACTATAAAGCTTCCATTTAAATAATAAAATACTTTATTTGCTCTACTACCTTAACTTCTGGGGTTAACTATACTAAAGATGATATGCTTTAAATAATAACTTGGCAAAAACAGGGTGGTATCAATCCACACTTCTTAGAGACCATCCTAGGTATCTGTTTTGCCTACATTACCTATATAGGCTATGCATACGCTGATCAGTGATCTACTAAAGGTACCTCTGATAAAGGTAATCAACTAGATCCATCCCCAATTGACTGGTAGATTATAATATTATTACTACAACAAGACTATCCTATCTTTATTTAACTAATCTGCTCACAACTTGTCACTAAAAGGTTGTTTTTTACCTATAGGATATTTCAAGGAAAGAGGAGACAGGGTGTTGGTGCAATGTTATATAAATCTGCTCAATGTGGTTCAGGTTCATCCATTTAATAAAAAAACTGGTCAGTGCAACTCTAAGCTCAAGTAAAGTAAAGCTAACTAAGAAATAAAATAAATGATACTGATTCCTTAGTTAGTTTTGTACCCAGGGTTGTTTTGTGAATTCCCATTTGCATAAGTCAAAGGCAACAAAGACTTCTTGGAAGTTGTTGCAGAAGTTGTTGGATTTTTTGTGTTTGTCCATTTGTAGCAGACGTAAAGCATCTAAGGATTCGTGTGTAATGTCTTGTCGGCATTTTTAGGCCTACTATTTTGCGAGCAAGGTGTTTTTATTTGGGATTTTTGCACGAGTTCTTGTCTAATTAGGCAAGTGGGCAAAATATCAGGCTGGGAAGTTATTGGAGTTAAGTTTGTTTGTGGTGTTAATAAAATGCGAAGGGTAGTTTTATGAGATTTTTCATGAGGATTTTACCAAAACTTTAAATGGTAATTTTGGAATCTTAACAAACCACAGCAGCAGCTATGAAAATGAAAGGATCTACGATGGAAACTAAAGAGGTATGGGAGAGTTTTAAAATGGTTTGAATTGAAATATTATTACTGGCTAATTTACTAAATAAAAGAGGATAAAAATAAACCTATTGTAGTTATTACGTCTCTTTAAAATTGTATTACATTGCAGAAGAGATAAAAAAAGAGTCTACTATGATCATAAAAGCGAAAGTAAAATGGAAACATTGTAATTTCACTAATTTCCTGACATATTTATTACCTTGCAATTCTAATCAAATCAATAGATTGCAGTTTCAAGTTGCAGTTTGTTAATAAGTAAATGACAACATGAGGATCATAATAGTTTATTATTAATAAAGTATTGGATTTCCGGAAGTAAGAATATTCCTCGTTGTAGTATCTCTAGCTTGCATGCAGCATACGACAGCTATTGTACAGTAAAAAAAGTTTTAAAATTAAGAAGCCTGTCTTCAGTCTTTCGTTGTAGAGATTTACATATTGTTTCAACACTGGGTTTGCTTTTATATAGAAATTTAAAATATAAAGGAATGTAGATACGGTTTTAAATATTTCACTCGGCAAAGTTTCGAGGAAATCATGTACCGTTTTTTATCAACTTTTAATTAAATTAAAATCGCCAATGAAATGGAAAAAATACTTGGGAATTGACGATTATTATACTTTGACAGCTAAAAGTTAAAATTTGTAAACTGTATTTAAACCTCACCATAAGTGTAGATTGATGGTTTTGGTGATCGGTTGTCTATCTCGTGAGAAATGCCATCCTAACAATCCGATTCAGTTATCTACTAAATTTAATTTACAAATCCTACCAGTTTACCAGCTCCTCTTCTAACCTGTTTATTTTTTTTAATAAATGCATTCCATGAATTACTTTAGGCACTCTCGATCTCTTTCCTCATTAATGCCTTCTCTCTGCTTCACTTTTTAGCAGACGACCTTCACAAAGACCACCAATAGGCCAATAAAAGTCTTATTCTTCCAATCTTAAGCGAAAAATTATGTTCTACAGGGATACGTAGATAGAGGGATTATTTATTGTATCATTCCCATAATCCAGATCCACAGACATTGACAGTGCAGTGCTTCCCTAAACTATACAGATTTTTAGAGAGTAGCCAAGCAGACCTTTTACATTATGACTTATATCCAACGTAATTATGAGAAATCACGCAAAGTCATCTTCATGTAAAAATCAAATACAAAAGGTTAAAGCTGAGACAAAGATCTTAATTGGTCCCATAATTATTGATTGGGAGCATCTGCATTGGAAGGGATTTATTTGCTTCTACTAAATATATTCTTAAAATAATCATGCCAATGGTAGCATCCAAGTCAGTTTTACAAACCCTAATCTTCCTATTTTTTTAATGAAGCTCTTATCAAAAATTTGAATACTTTTAGGTCTTGATCCTCCTCATATCCCTCAACTTGATAAGCACCCTCTCAGCTCAAACAGGGTCAAGTTTCTTCTACTACTACAGTCCTAATCAACCTATGGTCGTAAATTCTCAGACGTACGGCTCAAATCCTCAAGCCCATCATAATGTAATCCCCACATCGTCCCCCTCGAACCCCTTCAATTCCAACTTCCAAAGGCAACCTTCTCAAAATGCCTTCCCCACCGCAAGCCCCTTCGTCCCCCAGAGGTCAAACTATCATCAGACTTATCCCCAACAACCACAGCCCCTCCCAAGCTATTACAGTCCATCCGGACCATCTATCCTGGATAAATTTGGCTTCACAACAGCTCCAAGCGTTGTTCCATCTCAACAATCGCAAAATTACTACTCTCCTCAGCAAAGCTTTAGTAATAATCCCCCATCGACCGAGCAACAGAGCCAGACTCCGTCAAGGTTTCCGGGTCAGCCCCAGCCCTCCGCTAAACTCTTCAACTTTTTGAATCAACCTTTCCAGTTTTTCCAAAATAATTTTGACAGGTTTTCCTCCCAGTCTCAGCAACAAGTGCCACAAAATCAGCAGAATTTACCATACAGACCTGTAACCCCCAATCAGCAAGTTGTACCTCAACCTGGACAAGGGTTTGGTGGGCAAAATCAGCAATACTTTTATAATTATTATAATAATGCTGGAGCACGACCAACTGCTGCGGAGACTGCTGCTCCTACAACGGCTGAACCCGAGTCTGAAGTTGAGAATGGGATAGCTGGAGTTGGGAATCCTCCAAGGAGTTATTACAACAGAGGTTGGTTTTTACGGACATTTTCGAACAATAATTGCCTAAAAAATCTGAAATTTGAATATAAAAAATAGTTGGCAGTTGCACTCTGTAAAATAAAGCCCGTTTTTGCAACTTTCAGGTACACCCGGAACCTACTCCGTGAAGCAATACTTCTCCTCAACGGGCCAAAGTCCCACAAGCTATTCCTTCAACATAGACTCTTCCCCCACAACCGGACCAACTGCAACTGTGCAGGTCAACATGGGTCAAAATTCTCCTACAGACCCTGAAAATTCCTCTGGGGACAATCCATCCCGACCTTTACGATTCATCCCCTCAAGATTTAGTAACAGGGTCACCGTCCCGGTAGAACGCCGTCCAGAAGAACCTAGCGATGACCTTCCCCTGGAAGGAGTCCCCATTTTGGAAGCCGGAGGTCAGGATTTAGAAGGATCTCCAGAGGACATACCCCTTCCTCAGGATGAGTATAAAAGTGTAACAACCGAGGGTGCAGTTGTGGAGGTTCAGATGAGTACGACAAGTACTACTACAACAGCAGCCCCACCCCCTGCGGAAACAGCCGAGGAAGAGGAGGATGACCATAAAACTGAGGTTAAAAGTACAGAAACTGTTCCAAGTACGACAGCAACTACTACAACTACCACTAGATCTGAACCCGTTCCCGAAACCATTCTAACAACCACTGTAATAACCACAACTACCACAACCACAATTAAGCCTGTGGTAGTAGCCAAGGTCGATAGTGAACGGAGGACTCGTAAGAGGATTTTAATTAGGAAAAAGATTGCTCGAAAGAGGATTGGCTTTGATCAGAATGGAAATAAGGTGAGTTTATTTATAATTTTTATTATTTTAGAAAAGGGGACAAGTGGGAAGATTTACATTATTACTGAATTTTGGGGTTTAATTTCGTTGGCAAATTTTTATTTGTAACATGGTAAAAGGGGAATTAAAACCGGGACTACGATATATAAATCTTAAGTAACTTTCCATCTACCTCCCTAAGATTCCCGAACCTGAAGAAGATGTCTCAAAGTACCTGGAGCGTAGACCAGAATACGGAGGTAGTAGAAAACCAACCCCATTGCAAACCACAACTCAGCGACCTCGACATCGGACAAGAAAGCCTGGCTCTTTTACAACAACCTCAACCCCAAGTACCACAACCACACCCAGAACAATAGCAAAAACAACCACAGAAGCAGCTCATCCTGTTGAGCCCATTACAACTGAATCCAGCCCTATAACCAGCAGAAGTACAAGTACAGAACCCCCCATAGACGACACTTATTACGAAGATCTAGAGGATGAAAAAGTTTCTGAGAAAGTTCCCTCATCATCAACATCAATTAATCTGCAACAGGAGGAGACAACCGAGCCGAATATTTTAACAACAGCAACTACCCAAGCTCAACCTCAATTCTTTGATGATTCAGCCACAGCAACACTTGCTCCTTTAATTACCACCACAAATGTAGCAGAAACAACAGGGGCGACCCTCCTTGATGAGGAATCTACCACGACATCCACCCTACTAAATAAACAAAGTCATCAATCAGCCAACAACCCTTCTTCTACGGAGAAATCCTTCAGTTCCTATGATGGGGATGATGACTACTATGAGTACTATTATGATGGCGAGACACCAAGTCCCAAGGATATCTCTGTAGTTTCTTCTACGGAAAGTAGTACACAGCAGAATGTTTTTGCAACAACTCCGACAACTACTACTACTACTGGAAGTAGGGAGAATGAAGATGAAGTTTCTCTGAATAATGATAAAAAGTCTGAAGGTGGTAATGAGGATGTTGATGGCGATTTGCAGGAAATATCATCCACCGCGCTGCCCCTTTACGAGGAGGAAGTTATTGAGCCGTTGTCGACGACTGAGTCCCCAAAAGCTACTTCGTCTACTGAAGGTTCTCTTGAGGTCAAAAGTACAACTCAGGAAACGAGGGAAGGTCAAGAAGGGTCCAGTACTGAAGGCAAAGGTCATGAGGGTGCCAGTACTGAAGGGAGAGGTCAAGAGGGGTCCAGCACTGAAGGGAAAAGTCAGGATGGGTCAAGTACTGAAGGACAGGATAAGGCTGAGGTAACTTCTCAGCCACCTTTGGGTCTTACTACAGAGAAGGCTGTGAAATCAGAGGAAACCCAGTCGTCAGTTTCTGGTAAAGTTCCCGAAGAAGAGCAGGAAGTTGTTACAAAGATAAGCACAGAGGTAAGTGGGGACACGGATCTGCCTGATTTTGACTACGGAGTCGTTGTAGAGGCTGAACAAATTAGAAATCAAACTGGTCAAGTTTCAGGTAAGCCACAATTAAAATTCCTCATTTAAACCCATTCCTCGGTTCATTTACCCTTGGTAATGCTAACCAAATGCATATTTACAGAAAACGTTGATAAAAATAGCCAAGACCCAGCTCAAGGAATAGGCTTTCCCGAAGAGTACTTCGACCCTCAGGAAGAATACCCTATAAACTTCAAGGACGACGATATCATCGAAAACCAAAGGCAAGGTTTGGTTAACGCTTTAATAAACATCCGCAACAGGCTAAATTCCAGTAGTACCACAACAACAACACCCAAGGCTGACGAGGACGATTCCCCAAAGTTTGTCCGCAGACCCACAAAAGTCTCGGCCTTTCCCTCAGCCTCCTCATCCCCAACTCTTGATAGTAATAACTACGACGACGAAGAAATCGGAGGGGACTCAAGGTCCAAGATCTTGCAGAAGATTCAGACATTCAAGACAAAGCTAAGAAGGGTCGGGGGACAGAGGGCCATTTCTACCGACGTTTCCGCTAATCAGATCCGATCTACTACAAAAAGACCCCGAAGAGTTACCAGACCTTCTGCCGGATCCTCTACATCGACAACTTCCTCGACGGAGTTACCACCGCTGTCTATAGCTGACGGAGTTGAAAGTGGGGCCAACGAGGTTGAAGCCGAAGCTACTTTATCCAGTACAACCTCAGAACCAAAGTTTCGAAGCTCCACTACCACCACTACTACTACTACTACCGCTGCAACAACAACATCGCCACCACTCCCAACAAGTCAAAATCAAGGTGAAGACGCTCGAGATATCCCAGTACCTAAAGAAGATAGAATTGACCTCTCAGAATCGTCAACTAATTCCCCAAAAACTAAGAAAAGATTTCGAAGTTCTACTTCCACGACGACCACATCCCAAACTACTACTACAACTACGAGTAGTCCACTCCCCAAAATAAACGAAGCCGAAACGAACGAAGGTTCTGCGGATTCTCCCCCATCGTCAAAAAACTCCACGCTCCTCATAGGTGAGCTAATTATCAGGGAAATCCTGCCAACCACTCCGACCCCAATTGTAATAATAACCACCCCCCAAGACGACACTCTCGACGAGGAAAACATATTTGACGAAAACACAGATTTCGAAACAGGATCTGCAGAGAATGAAAGCGGCTCTACTTCTAAAATTCAAGTCGTTACAGAGGTCAATTTTAGCATTTCCTCTTCTTCTGGGAATAAAACATCGGAAAACTTTAAACTTTCTGGCTTTCAAAACAACTCACAAGACTCTCAACTTCCTAATGAACTCTCCACATCTGCAACGTTTGAATCTACAACGCTCCAAACAGCCGAGTCATCCACTCAGAGGAAGGTTAAGGTGATATTAAAAAGACGAAAGGGAGCTGCACCCGGAAGTGGGACTGTGGCTAGGCAAGTTGTCCGTACGAGGACAAGAGTCCGGCCCAAGACTCCTCGACCTGCTTAACTAACTCACAATATCATTAATTATTTATCCGCTTAAGACTATCATTCTTGTGAAGGTATCTGTAGTTATTTTACTAAGTTTACTATAGGTTAAGTAGTTGCGTAAATTATTCGATTTTTTTTAATTGGGTGGGCTTTTCATGGACATTTCTAT
Organism: Hydroisotoma schaefferi; assembly: GCA_034682405.1. Taxonomy (NCBI): domain Eukaryota; kingdom Metazoa; phylum Arthropoda; class Collembola; order Entomobryomorpha; family Isotomidae; genus Hydroisotoma; species Hydroisotoma schaefferi. Next base: position 7,395 of record JAQFZX010002750.1, on the reverse strand, counting down.
AATTAGAAATATTTAAAAACATTCTGAGATTTGGATTTCTCGAACCGTCCAAATCTGCATACGCCTGATTCCAACCGTTTGTCGTGTAGCTAGTCTGAGTAATATTTTCTGCTAGTTATAAATGTATAGCTTGTTCCTTTGAAGGATTCCTTTACAAACATATTTCGTTGTGGAAAGTTTCTTCTAGCATTTTTATCCCAATATATTTAGTTAAGCTAAGTAACGTAAAAGCTAGTTTAAAGTTTTTAAAAATGAAAGCTCAAGCTAGAAGAGGTACCTGGAATAAATTACAGTTGTTGCTGTGTTTAATGAATAGCTTTATTTTAACACACGGATCACGTTTTCTAAGACTTTAACAAAGAATCTAACTTATCCATACGTACGACTACCACAAGATTCTTTTTCACAGTGCCTTTCTTCTATGATGTACTTTTATATTTAATAATATAATATATCTTAATTACATTCTGACTAGTTCACTAGTTTAATATCTTCGACCAAGAGTAGGTAATAAAACCAAAATGTTTAAAACTCAGATTATTATTGAATAACGGATGAAATTCTAATCCAAATGCTGTCATTTTCATCCACTCGCTCGTCGATCTCCTCCGTGTATTTTCGAAATCTTTGTGGTTATATTTCCCTAGCACGGAGTTGCAGGTGTTATTGTCGTTGTTGTAATCGGAGCAATCCCTATTGGTTGAGGTAAAACTTGCCCATCTATTTGTTTTTGATTAAATTGTTTTACACTCGAGGGTTCCTCAAACCAAGGTTTCATCTCAACGATCCCATGAACGTCTAGCTTATGTAGCGTTGTGAACAACGGATTTCCATGATTTTCAAGGATCTCCAGCTCAACGTATGAGTAATTTCGTAAGGTGAATTTCTACGGGGGAAATATTCATACAATTGTAGCAATTTGAGATATTTTTAAGCAAAGCCTGCATAATAACCAGTGTATTTGACTTACCTGAACAATAAAGGACTGTGAAGATAACCCTTTCCTGGAGTACTTAAACTCTCCAAAATCAAATACATCCGTTTGATTATCCAGGGAACCTTTTCCCTATAAAGATCCCAGCAATTCTATCACATTTCTCCTTTACCTTTTATTAAATCCCTTATCAAAACTATAATTGTTCAAAAACTCACGTAAAACTTCATCCGTTTCGGTGCGCTGGAGAAGAATCCCGGGAGTAAGACAGCGTGTGGCGGATGGTGTATAGTAAACCCAATAATTATAGCTTTGACTACAAGTTTCACCGTAACGGAACCACTGTTACCTTCAGGGGCCCAGCTTTTTCCAGGCAGGACACTTTCCTAGATAAAAACCATGAGAAATATACAAGCATGTTCACAATATAATATCTTAAAACACCATCCAAATCTATCTAGAACTTACCATTAAGCAAGTATCGGGTGGATTAACGGTCCTATGCTCTTTAAGCCTTTGTAGAACATCCTTGTCAAACTCGGTCACGTCGGACTTAGAGCTCAGAGTGTAATTAACCCGGGTTTTGACCACCCTCGCCCCCATCTCGTAAGACGCTAGGTTAGGGACATTTAGGCAATTTCCTCGCATCGGATGCCACTTCCGGTCACTCCCACAACCCTGGCAAGAGCCTACGATGAAGTGGTGAACTTCGTGTTTAGATTCTTGAGGCAAGTATTTCAGAAACTGTTGTACGGATGTGAATTCTTCCGGAGGAAGCATGCCATTCTTTAGGGAACGGTCACACGGAGCTGTGCGGACAACAGTCGGATTAGCATTAGTTGATGTATTACAACTTGGGTTTTAACAATTAGGGAAACTCACCCTTAAAAAACATCCCATTCAGAGCAGAGCTGCAACTAGATAAGTCATCCGTAGCCCCATATATCGAGCAATAGGCTAGACATTTATGGATAGAAGTGGATTAATAATTTGTAGGCTAAATACAACAGCTATAAGTACTGTTTAGTAGATCGCGATACCTAAAATTCCAATAGCTCCGAGGACAATGATACTAAACACACAACCGGGTACATGCGGCCAGTCCGGCCAGTCCCCCTTCATTCTAACGTTGCAGACTTTGGAGACTATTCAAAGATTTAGTTTCCAAGAAGGAAATAAATACTAACAAATACGTCAAAAGTTAGTTAGTAATTTGGCAAAGCTTCCTGCTTAACATAAGCTTGGTTTGGTATGCTAAAACTTGGCACAGAGGTAATTACAGGTTGCAGACGATGAAGAATGATACAAAATGTTACCAAGGTGACAAAGAGTGCTACATATTTTCATAAGTTCATTCGCCATAACCACCAAGGCGTATCCTTGCCAAGAAAAATGATCCGCTGCTATAAACTCGCAATGACTGTACTAAATCGCCTTAGTAAGCCGTACACTATCCCAATAAAACTTTTATTTTACTGATTTATTCTATTTTAAATTCTCAATATGTTTCAGATGACGCTGTGAGTATTTGACCTTTATGCAACCAAAACAGAGGCATTTAACGCCCTCAATCACGTAATAGAAAGTAATAGACTATAATAAAGACAATAAATTGTTATCATTGCATACAAACAATGCATCAAAGTTTAATTAAAATTAATTTAAAGTACAATATTCTATGACAAGAAACCCAGTGTAATCTTGGGTTAAAGTTAAAAATCTTTGGCGTTTGAGCATTATAGCATTATAGCATTATAGTAGTATTATCTCTATTTCGATCCAGTATGAATAAATCTACAGAATTACTTGTTTGGAAATGGCATGAAACAATAAAAAGAAACAGGATGGATGAAATATTTAAAGCGCAAGGATGGAGTTTGGCTAGACTACATCCCATCTCCTGTTCAGGCAATAATTTCCCCCAAGATACGCTCCAAACGTATGACTATGTCCGAAAAAGATGGTCGTTGCGAGGGGTTTTGTTTCCAACAATCCATCATGAGTCTATATCTGAATTGAAAAAAAGTAAACTTTAAAAAAACTGGGTCTGTCTGCGTTTATCATCATCTCATGGAAAAATTCCACACATACATTATGTTGTCAGCAAACTCTGGTCTCTCTAATCTGAGACTTTGACAGCTCCCTCCATGCAACGCGCTGATCCTTCCCAAATTAAATAACTCCCACATAACCACCCCGTAGGACCACACATCCGACTCATACGTTTATTTAATGGATCTCCTCCGCCCGTCTGAATAAATACCGTCTTTAAGAAAAATTAGCACTCGCTTCCAGTAGCTATACGGTTGTTCGAGGAGGCATTCCGGAGCATACCAGCTAGCTGGAAACTTATCTCGCTTCTAAATCAAAAACATTTATTACAAACTTTCATAAATTTTACATTTTCAGTAGTTGACCAATCGTCTCAGGTTAAAACTCTAGATTACCCTTTTATACTTGCCAGAGCTATCCCGGTAACAAAGAGAATAGTAATCCTCATTGATAATACACGAGAAAACCCAAAATCTCCTACTTTCACGCAGTTAGATTCCACACAGCTTCCGTTATTCACAGTTAGAAATATATTGTCGGCTCTTAAATCCATGTGGACAATCTGACAATAATAAAATGATTAAAGTAAGACTGCATAAAAGTCTCAACTATATTATCCTTCCTTTTATTCCTTACGCCTGCATCGATACATATTCCATAAAAAGTATTTACCTGAAGATTGTGTAAATGATCCATACCACGGGCGATCCCAATGCACCACTTTATCAAATTACTAAAAGTACACGCCAAACATACGGTTAGAACCAAATGCTTTCATTGGGATTTTGGTAATATTGTTTTAAGAATCAGATACTGTTTCATTTACATTTTAATCGTTCTAGTACAATTAATGGTCCGGATGTTGGAAGAATTCCTTGGATATTTGTTACGTAAGTAAGTATTGATATCGAAATGTGTGCAAAACTCCGTTACGATTTTCACTGCTGCTTGATGACATGTAAACTTAACATTTTACTGCAAAACATAACATAATTTTTTAAACTCAAAATTAAAAAAAAGGACTTACACGGATACCCTTGATCATCCAGTTTCTCCCTGGTAATTATTATGCCAACCAAAGTAACCACATTCTCATTTGGATTCTCTTGTAACCTAATCGCTGTTTTTACCTCCATTGCAAATAGCCGTAGTCTATGTCTACTTTCATTTTTAAGCGTCTTAACCAGAACATGACGTCCATTACCCATACGTTCAGGGTCATATAAACCAGTATACACAGCAGAAAAGTGGCCAGATACGCCTAGTTCTAAAAAAACATCAACCACGTTTTACAAAAGAGTCCTCTGCAAACTAGAATTGTGGGATTTAATGCTACGAAAACTTACCGTAGGGGTCCTTGATAATATTACTTTCCTCAATCTCCCATAAACTTATTGACGGATCTTCCTCCCACCAACGGTTCTCGCTCAATTCCCTATCACTTCCTGGTGGCTGAAAAGTTTCAAAATAAATACATTACATACTCTGTACGCTATAGTAATCATATAGACGACTACTGATGCCAATTCTGATTAACTTTTAATTTACCACAACCCGCATTATTCTGGATACAACTAACAAAATTCCTATGGCGAGTAGTACAAGTAAGCAGAAGGCAATTGCCCATTGCGAGCGCGATGGGGGTGCTGCTGCATGAAAGATTTTTTCCGTTTTGCTCCATTTGCGACCATTGCAGTCTGATAAAGTGCATCTGAAGTTGGAGACGCTGACCTCTAAGTCTTTCGTAGGAACGGTTATGCTCGAGGTCATATTACGTGGGTTATTGAGTCTGGATCCCTAAATATTATCAGATTTATTGCATGAAACCCTTCTTGATCCTGTTTTACTATGTAGAATGCTCAACAGAATCGGCATTATTTGGCGTACCTTCACCTTGTAGGGCTTTTGGTTTATTTCCCAAGTCCACGTAGCATTTCCATAAACCGGAGATCCATCATTGCTACACTCAACTCTTACTGTGGAATTGTCATCGCTGTAAGCGCTGGTGATCTTAATATCCGGCTCTTCTACATGAATCAAGAAGATACCAAATGTTATGCTTAGTGCCAGTAATTGTGTATAAAGAATATTTTTAGTTCCTTACTTAGAATTTTTAACTCGATAGTTTTAACATCGATGGGCATGCTATTATCCGCTGTGCAACTGACATTCTTAAAGGTAGGTGAACGATCTTTTGGAGATATCGTTCGGGTATAGATTTGGCCAACGTCATTTTTAGTTATCTCGATGTTCTCGATTCCACTCCAGTGCAACGTTGGGTTGTTAGGACGTCCTTTCATCGAACAATTTATTTTTACTTCATCCGATGAGTAAAACGTCTCCGTCGTGTATAGATCTTTGTTTACTATGCGGGCAGGTGAATCTTCAATTTTTGAATATTTTCATTAAAATAAGGAGAAAGTATATTTTGAAACTACAAAACACCGAGTAGAAGCTTAGGAGGATTGTCAAGTCTTTTACCCCATAACGGTGACTTGATTCTTGGAGCAGAGCAAATAAGTTTCCAGTCCTGTAATAAAGAGTCAAGTCTTATAGTGGCTTGGCCCGTTATAATATTCCCTTCCTGGGTCACTGTTTCCTCTAGATGGAGAAAATAAAATTCTGCATACATTGGAACTGAATTAGACGGACAATATTCTCTTATAATATTATGCCATTTACGTAATATTGTGGAAGGAATCTCGGTACCATTTCCTAGTTCGATGTCGTACTGGAAATTACGTTCAAAAAGAAGTGCAGAGGCTTCACATTTCAATAAAAAGTATCCTGAAGCTTTATTAGTGGTCGGTAATGGACGTAGCATGGACCCAGCTTCGAAATAATTGTCTGACAACTTTTTCTCATCAACTTTTAAATATAAACAGTAACTATATCATGAGTGAGTGCTAAATGAATGGACGTTTACCTTTCGATGTAAATTTTCATGAATTGCTAAATGTAATGTAATGCATACCAAATTGCTGTTGAAGGTTCCGGAAGAAACGAAGCTCTTTTGTATGATTTAAGGTTGAATGTGAGCATAAAACCATTCCACCGTGAAATTCGCTGGATACCGACATAGAAAAACATGAGTTGGAATTGTTCCCCGATTCCGTTTTGTTGCACTGGGTCCCCGACCTAACTTTGCAAGATGCGTTCCAGTTCGAGTTATCAGGCTAAAATTTAAAGGTCAAAGTTCAAGGTTTAATTCCAATCAAGAAATGTCAACGGTTTCAGACGACAATTTAGGTCTAACCTGTTCAAAACATTTATGGAGCAGATTACATTCCAAGGGCGTACTACAAGGAACCATTATCATTGAGTCTCCTCCAACACATTTAATCCTGCTGTGAGACTCATTAGTTATTTCAATTCCTCCTATTGTAAAAAAATAAATGACAGTAAAATAATTGAAAGATTAAGCTAACAAATTGACAAATAGCGAACTTAATTGAACGTCGGGTGAGAAATTGAATAGGAAAGATGCTTAATTTACAGGGTTAGACATCGGCATACCTTGGTTTGATGTCTGTAATCTTTTACTTTGGAGTTTAGCATGCGTTTCTTGCAAATCTTTAACCTCCGTTCCGTTGTATTCCTCGTAGTGGAGAAGACTTCCTATTTATTTTATACGGAGAGTTAGTTAACTTCGTAGAAAAAGCAATCAAATACGCTACCATGCATCAAATACATGATATGTTACATTATAAAGGTATTTTGAGCTAACGTCTGACGTTCTATTAAAGAAAGTAGAGTAGTCACCATATTACTATGCGTATTGTTCATGTAATTACTCATGATTAATCTCACCATCATCTGAAACATTGATTGATATTGATCCAGTACTATTTAATTCGGTCTCGAAGCAAGTATAAATCCCCAAAAGGGCTTCAGAGGGTTCAAAAGCTACCCGGATTTCATGACAAACAGCAGCTGTCCAGTTTCCAAATACGTAATCATCTGCCGAAATCGGAACGTCTTCTCGAGTCCGAATTCTCGTAAGATTAGAGTAAAGGGGTCGCAGGGGCTGGAAGGTATTTTCACAAGTTCAAAAACCTTCCCATTTAGAAGATCCCCACGTAAACGAAGCCCGTTTACTTATAGATCCAGAAAAGTGAAGGTGAATCGGGTATCGTGAAGTACATCTGACCTCTACTGCCATAATCTCATCGGAAATTACATTATCCCCTTTGCTAAGCATTTCCAAAGCATTATTCGATGTTAGTAATGAAGCATGTATCCAAATACTTCCGTCTTGGAGGCATGCTTTGTTGAGGGTACTATTCCTCCCAAGGATAACGGGTAGAAGTGCACATCCAAAAACTATACCCGATATTGCTGGCGAGGGACTAAGGGTTTTAGTCTTCTTCGATAGCAATAACTCGCCAACAATGGGGGTTTTAAATAGT
>JAQFZX010002749.1:0-16629 GCA_034682405.1 Hydroisotoma schaefferi | reverse complement strand
GTAGTAGTAGTAGTAGTAGTAGTAACATTTGTAGTAGTAGTAGTAGTAGTAGTAGTGGTAGTAGTAGTAGTAGTAGTAGTAGTAACATTTGTAGTAGTAGTGGTAGTAGTAGTAGTAGTAGTAGTAGTAACATTTGCAGTAGTAGTAGCGGAGAAAGTGGTAGCAGCTATCCAATCCCATAACACTGATTGAGTTTGACATTATTATTATTCCCCTCTAACGTTACGGTTCCCCTACGTTATTTTATTCCTTGTTATGCTACGTTAGCTTCAACGAGGTGGATTCGCCATTCCTTGTGTCTATACCACTTACACTAATAGCAGTAGCCTGTCTGCACTTTTTCTTTAATAGTTATGTTATTAGCATCGTTAGACTTTACCAGATTTCCCTCCAGGTCCGGTCTACCAAATTAACATTTCGTACAAACTAATTTTAGTAAGTACTCCTTCCGATTTTTTAAAACAATTTCCCTTAAAATATATTCAAAATCTCCATTCTATTGCAAAATATCCAAACTCTAGCAATAATAAAAGAAATATCCAACAGCGTCCACATGCTACCCTATTGGCATGCACAGTTTGCTCTAAATATAACTCAAACTGTTAAAATATATCCACTCCTGTATATTTTCCCCAATAGTTTTTCCCCTATTGATAAAATTCAAATATAAAAAGGGCCATATTGGTCCATGTGCACACAAAATAATAACTAGGTCGGGTTACTAACGATGAGCTACTTCCTTCCTCTCCAACCTAACCAAGAGGAACAATGCTTAGAATTGGTTTCTCTGATGAAATCAAATCGTTCATATTCATAAAAAGGATTTAATTCGTCAAGTTCTTATGTCAAGTTTCCGTTGGAGTGGTTTCACGTTTATTAGGCACTCACACACACTTCCAACCTCCTCCCAATGAGCTAGAAAAAGTTAATGCACACTCCGCAATCTGTTATTTAATAATAATTGGATCCTATTATCTATTCATCTACTTAATGAAAGTTGAAACTTGTGCTTGGCTGCATTCGCGAATGACAACCAAAGGACTAGGACCCATAGACAAGGTATGAGTCTATGACTAGAGCCGTTTGTTGGAGAAAAATATACAGCACTACGGAATACTATGTACGAACGAGTTAAACAATTTTGTAAGTTGAAGAACCACGTGCTTATGTGGATGACAAAACTAGGTAGCCACGCACGAGGTTTGCGTTAAGTTAAGACGGCTGAAAGACGTGACAGTGTGAACAAAGCGATTTATTCGACTCTATGATTCAATGGTTGGAGATGCAGTATGAGAGGTGCGTTCGTGGTAGATGGAGTGATGGAAGATATGGCGAGAGAGATGCAATAATACGAGCTAAATCTATTGAAGATCTAAAAAGCGAGGGGAGATACAATTATTGGGGATAGAGAAAGCGATTAGCGATGCGGCGATAAAGATGCAACGATGGGAGATGCAGCTATGGAGATGCAGCAGTAGAAGATAGATCGACTGTAATCCACTAACAATACAAAACAAAGCTTCTGGTATGTCTCGTGTAGTTATTGAATCGCCCGTTACTTACTGTATCTGTTGTGACTCGCTGCGTTGCGGTGTTATTGGCAAGGTTTAGTATTTATGTAAACAGATGAAAGGCGCACGGCCATTCTGAACACTAAAGTGAATACACGGAGGGAGTTATACCTTACATTCTTTGTTAACGATAAAAATAGTTCTCTTTATACGCAAACACGAAATCCAATAAAAGTAGTGAGAAGATCCGTACTTTTTGGTATAACAAATCACAAACGCATTTAAAAACCTCTTTTCCTACAATTTCCGACTAGCGATATGTGACATTTTCTACATGCCCGATCGGGAAATGAGGCTAAAGACAAAAACACAAATATACGAATCCTTTCTAAGATGTAAGACTTGACTGCAAATAATACGTCAAGCCTTTCTTTCTTTGACTTGAGACATTTCAACTAAAGTTTCTATAGAATAATAATATAATACGTAACTGTATCCATTCCAAGTCCTAGATCCATCTCCTCAAGTCTCAAGAGGCTGAAACTCAACTCCAGACTTCAACACTCGAGCTGAACCATCAACATCAGTAGTAGAAGCACATCTCCTAACTGTACCTCCGGTACATTTCTATTATATGTGTTTTATATGTCATTGCACTCACAGCAAGACGTTCTCAAGCCTTTTTGGCCATTAGAATGATAAGCATGGAGAAGGTAGTTAAATGATATTAGTAGAGCAGTTGGAGTAAAATATGTGAAGGAATGAATCTGCAAAGATAGAAAGTAGAGTGGGAAATGGGGCCATCAGAGAAAGGCCTCGCTTTCTCTTTCATTTTTAGGAGACATTTAACTCCGTATTTTACTACTACTACTACTTCTACTACCACCACTACTGCTACTTCTTCTTCTTTGTCTACTACTACTACCACCACTACTTCTACTACTACTACTACTACTACTTCTACTACTACTGCTACTACTACTACTTCTACTACTACTACTACTACTACTACTACTTCTACTACCACCACTACTGCTACTTCTTCTTCTTCGTCTACTACTACTACCACCACTACTTCTACTACTACTACTACTACTACTACTACTACTTCTACTACTGCTACTACTACTACTTCTACTACCACCACTACTGCTACTTCTTCTACTTCGTCTACTACTACTACTACTACTTCTACTACTACTACTACTTCTACTACTACTACTACTACTGCTACTACTACTTCTTCTACTACTACTACTACTACTACTACCACCAGTACTGCTACTTCTTCTTATTATTTGTCTAATACTACTACTACTCTACTACTACTACTACTACTACTTCTACTACCACTACTACTACTACTACTACCATGACTACTACTACTACTATTACTACTAGTATTACTACGCCATATAAAGTAGCATAATGTGTAAAAGGATGACAAGAGGATTCAGCAGGGCCGGAAACACACCTTCAACCAGCAGACTTGTCAGCGGAAATTGCCATTTCTCTCTTTGAGCAATGTTAAAGAGGAAAATTACGAAAAAATGAAAGCAAATGTCTGTCTTGCCACAAGACAAGGAAGTAAATTGTTCCAGTTCAGAATGGAATTGAAAAAAGAATGAAATAGTAAAACCAAGAAGAAGAATAGGAAACGGAGGTTTCTTTAACTTTTATTGATATACTGGCCACCCACTTACCCTTTCTTGCTGTCCAATAAAAAAGCTCAATCCTCCCTTTGTTACGGGATTAAAGGTAAAATTACCCCATCTTCAAAAAAATTGGGAACATTTACCAACCAAGAACAAACTACACAATGCAAAGCTAACAAAATCCTCTACAAAAGAAGAATTACTGCTACTCAAATTACACCAAAAAAACCCCAGTAATCGTCTTATTCTTACTTACTAATTATCAGCTAGTCCCAAATGATTACGTCCGTCTAAAAGTGACGTGAGCTCTGCACTCGTTTCTAGTTTCATCATCAGCTTCTCTTCTCTTTTACCCTAAATTCACGGTAGTTGGTTTCCCTTTTTTTAAACCCTAAACACTACCTGGATTTACAGAAAAACACAACTTTGGAATACTTTTATGTCAATAAACATGCCCCTTTCGCATGTTAAAACTTCTTGTAAATATTTTGTTAACGCCTGAAGCAGTCCTATACTGTTGCAACTACTGGAAGAATAATCGTACTTTATTGAGACTTTTTTCATCCAAATTTTTATTTTAATTGTGTTATAAATCTCAAAAATACTTTTCTTCTACAACTACGGTAATTCCCTGTCCATAAGCCGCGGTTTATGTAAAAAAAAATGATGTTTTGAGGCATATTTAAAATGGGGGAGATAACCCCATTTAACATGTGCAGGATAGCGTGCGACTTAATTAACGAGGGCGGCTTATGGTCAGGGAATCATGGTTTTTTATTATGAACTGCCGTGCTGCAGTAGTTCCCGGTTCCAAGTCTGTAACATTTCGGCAACGTCGTTAAGCTGGTTAATTAATCTTAATACTTTTTGTATTAAACTGTAAGACAACTGCAACTTATGCAACGCAAACACCGAAGAGAGAGTTAACATTGGGTTTATTTTCCTTGCTTAAATTAGGATAAAAACCGGAGGAGCTTGAACTTAACGCTTGATGGAATATAATTGCGAAATAAAAGCAATCTTTCTTAATTTCTTAATTTACATTCATACTCACTTCCCTTTAGATCTCTCTCATACCATACTTCTCGTTTTAATTGCCCCGAGGAATTACTACTCTTTACAACCTAAAATAAATATTAAAAAATCTATTGAATAGACTTTCTTTTTAAGGGGAATTATACCAGGCGAGGAATTACATACGGGGAATTAAAATCGGAATGAGGTAAAACAAAGTTTATCCCATACTACTCATTCCCTATTACAAAATTTAACTATGCATAAAACTTTAAAATAGTTTCCCAGGGTAAGAAAAAGAAGAAGGGTAGGTAGGAAGGGGATAGTTTTTAGGTTGAACTTTTCATTTTGTTCTTTTCCATCATAATCATAACTTTAATTTTAATCTTTGCAACTTTCATCCCCTTCTTTTTTACTACCACACTTCATTTCCCACTTTCTACACTTTTTTACTCTGTTTTTTTAATGTATACAAACCCTATTCTCGTCTCGGAGTCCTTCTCCATTTCTTATACCAACCTTTTACACATTAATTCAAATTAACAAAGGACAAAGTTTAGAAAGACGGAGCAGAGTGGGAGATTTTTAACATCAGATTAAAGGGAGAGATATGCCAAAACTAAATTCACATGAAAATTCTGACTTTTTTGCTGTAATTTGGGAAGATATGTCAAAGTAAACCAACGGAGGAACAGATAGAGTTAAAATCCATTTTTAACAACTCTTTCTTTTCCATAAGTTACTTAATTAGAAAACGGAAATAAAAATAATGTCCCAGCTAATACTATTACTTTTAAAGAGTAGTGTATCTCCCATAATTGCTACCCATTCTGTTACACGATAATACTAGGGGTATATAATGATTTTGGACCTTGTAAACCCACAGAATTCCAATAGTAGACCCCGGGTGCAATTTAAGGATACTCCGGTATTTCCACTTCTTCTTTAATTAAATTACCAGCCAAATATTATACAGAATTAGAAACCCAGTCATTTAATTTTAAACTTTTAATCCTTCAACATGCAGTGACAGGGTTTCTCTAAAGTTAAATAGTTTTTATGTTGCTGGGAAGTACAGGTTTGTCCTCGGAGATTAACTCCCCTGCGGCTACGAACAGTTTTAAAAGAGATGCAGATGTGCCCTTGTTCTTTACACAATTCATTAACAGTTGACAGTGCAAATCTTAGCTCTAACTCTAACTCAAAATTGAGTCGTCTACGGCATAAATTAAAACTTGTCAAGAGCAAAAGGAAAACAAAACTTCTGTGTCTTCTTCAGTCTCTTTTTACCATTCTGGTCTCACTTCCTACCTCTTCCTCCCCGTTTTAGTTTATTTATTCTACAGATTAGCCCAAGACCTACAGCCTATGCTTGGTTTTTAACTCAAACTCAGAAATAATTCAATCCTCTTAAAAAATGTACAGAAATTGGAAAACGCAAGGAACCTTAACCAGGGAAACAAGACTTTTACGTCGTATTTTGAACGGACGACGAGTAGCGCTTGTGGAGATTTTTGAAAGTTTAACACGCAAGGGATATGCCAAAAGGCGTGGTTAAAATCAATACACGGATGTCTTTTTACAGGTATTTTAATAACTTTACAAGTCCGCTTTTTAACATGCAAGGGATAGGTAATTTTGAACTATTAATTAGAAGACACGTTACGCGGTACCTTAGCTCTACCGAGGGGATTATTTTAATTTACCGTTAGGTTGAGGGTAATTTCTGCGAGGGATTAAAAGGGGAAATAAGTAGGGAAAGATGGTGAGTTATTCTGTGAAAATAATTAAAGGGGATAAGTAGGCAGCCCTCTGTGTTTGTTTACTGGGTAGGATGGGGAGTAATGGTATGATAAGAATGGGAGAAAGTTCCCCGTAAGCAATTTCCTGAGATTTAGGATTGTGAATTGGATGAAATCCTACTTGGCCTTGGCACTCTAAACTTGTTTCCTTCTTGTGATAATTATTCTTAACCTCCTTCATCAAATCCCACCCATTTAATAAATCCAAGTCTTACAGTACACTACAATTATTATTTTCCTAAGCTGAGTTAGGCTCAGTCAAAAGAGTAATACCCGCAGAGAGCTAAACTTTTCCTAAGGAGGACCACATGGACAGAAGAGGGAGAGTTTATCAGGCTAAACTTGATTATGAATGAATTCATTCGGTAGAAAATAGTTGGGATTTACTTATTCTTGGGAGGAATTTCTATGGATTCTCAACCTCAACTTCCTCTCTTCCGCCAAACTACTTGCCAACTTTCATCAACTACCAAAATCAAATGCTACTACTACTACTACTACTACTACAACTGCTACTTCGACCACTACTACTCCTACTACAACTCCTGCTACTACTACTACTCCTACTCCTACTACTACTACTACTACTACTACACTACTTCTACGACTACTACTACAACAACTACTACTACGACTACTACTACTACTACTACTACTACTAGCATCACTAGCTACTATTAGGACTACTTCTGTTACTATTAATTAATTTTTGGTTCTTTGAGCTCAATGTTAAGCAGATAGCTTCCCCGCTATTTGAAAGCCACTAACCATAAGATGGAGGCTGTAATTACACTAACAAGCCTAGCTTTTGAGTATGAAGAAGGAGGATACACGAAAAACTAAACTCAAAATCCCACAATTTCACAAAAAAAACCTTTAAAAAGTTCTCCAACTTTCCCAACTTCCTAATTCTACAGAGAATGTCACACAAGGCTACGCCACTTCGCCCAGAATAGCCAAAGTAGCAAACGGCTTACGCAGTAATTGTACATAATAAAATCAGAAGCCGTCATACGCGAGACACAGTGATGTAGTATAGCCTTGACTATTATCACAGAACCATCTTCCTCAAGTGCGTATTACTTGAGAGAATAGGGTCCACGTGGGATATTTGCATTTCTCCGCATTAATGCATTTTAAATGATGGTCGTCATCGCGTAGAGAACTTGAACCCCGGCCAAGAAAAACATCCTCCACTCATACAACTATCTAAGTCGGCATTATCTAGAAACTACTTACTTTACTCCTTCATAGGACCCTATCTTTTAACTTGGTTTTGCATTTTGCTATGGTTAACGATATACATGTTTCTGATTCACCCAGTACTTCCATAAATAAGGGGGGAGTACGCCGTTGTGTTCTGGAGGAAAGTTAAGGGACCTTGAGTCCTCTGTCCCCTTCCAACTTATTTGCTTCCTAATTAGATTTTCCTTCTCACAGACGCTTAAATTTCTTTAGAATATAATTACCAAAAAGACACAAATAAATACTAACCACATCTGGCCCAACAGACATAAATGCATGCATAGAAAGTGGGTGGTTTGCAGGGTTGCAGATAAATAAGTTGTAATTACGGAAGCAGTCGAACCCTGTTTGTGCTAGGACCTTGACCTCAACCCAACCATTTATTTCCTAACCGTTAGAGTTATATTTAAAAAACCTCCTTAGCATATAATCCACATCATTTGCACTGAGTATCTCATATTTAACGTTAAACGGAACGTTGTCAAGGCTAAACACGAACGGGAGGCTTTAAAATGAGGTTTAGGAGAGCATAAAACATGTGGTTGAAAGTTGAAATGATCACTCGTCCCTTCTTATCAAATCAGATGTACTTGGAATACCAACAGTTTTGGAAGGTAAACGGTTAGTTACACCTTAGAAACAGTGGTAACCCCGATCCTCAACCGAGGGTGTGGACCTTTAACCCTTTCTCTCCAACTATTAATGGAAACATTCATCATTCATGGCATTTGAGATTTCAATAGCTGAAGAAAGTATCCACTTCCTTGAAGCCTAATATTTCCAGCCCCACAGTCGGAACCTGAGTACCGTTGAGTGATGCACGCATGGAATTTTTCAGCTGAATCCCCCCCAAACTTTCCCTTTGAATGGAAATGAAGTTGAAGAGAACGAGTGGGTAATCCAGCTACAAAACTACTAAGCTAGGACTATGCGTACAATCCGATCAAAATTCACAACTTTATTTATACAAACATTGAACATTGGATTCTTCCTTTGATGGAATAGCTTTATCTAGTCATGTATAGGTTACCACTACTAATACTACTACTAATACTACTACTACCACTACTACTACTACTACTACTACTACCACTACTACTACTGCTACTACTCCCGGAGATACACCGGATAGGTACTTTTTCACCCGGGTGAAGACAACGTGATGATCACCTAGAAGGATCTCTCTTTGATCTTTCCTTGGAGAAAGGGATACAGAGAGTTCTTATTTACCTAACCCAGACTTTTATGCATTAGTTTATAACCAAGTTTACATTCTGCATTCTGACAGACAGACATCCGCAACTAGAACAATATTCACAAAAGATAAGGAACAAGATAATCATACTTTACTCTTTGCTTAAATTAAATTACTGGGCTACAAGTGGATATGCCCAGTCTCCAGTTGTCAGTTGGAATAAAGTAACTCACCTAAAACTAGTAATTAAGCCATCTATTTATCAATAACTTTTTCTGAATATCGACTGTTAATGCTCAGACACAGCCCAAGTGTATCAAACATCTGTACCCTGCAGTCCTACCTCCAACCGGGATTGTCAGATAGATAAGGGCCCGGTCCCCCGTAATATTTGAATAAAGTAAACCAGGCTTAGCCACCAACTGATAAACTATAGAGATAAAAAGGTCTGTTAACTTTTTATCCTTCTAACTGTCTCGTTTCCTCTTGTGTGGGATTCATTGAGGCGTAAAGTTATGAAGATGAGTTTCTATGTGGTTGAGTTAGTGTGTGAAACGAAGCAAGGTTTATTCACACAAGGATGGAAAATAAACTAGAGATAATATCAATGGGAAAGTTTGTCTCTTTCCTTTCTTACCAAACTTGTGTTTGTAGAGATATGCTTATGGGATTATTGAGTAGAAGAGTAGGTCTGGAGGATAGGATGGTAGATCGATATTGACAATTGGTGCATGAATTATTCCCATCCTCAACACACCTTCACAGCTAAACATACCAAGGCAAGGCCGGCCCTTCTACTCAACCCAGAATGCCAAAACTGAACCAAGAAACTTCATAAAACGGCTCAAATACATTCCATGTTTGACTTGGAGACAACTTCTCATGATACGGTATAAACCCGAATTAAAACATCACTCTAATAGTACCCCCTTGCCCCTTTACACTAAAAGAGACCCCGTAGATCTCTTGAATTATGCTGAAGTACCCCTGTAACCGGCTGTGTATGCAAGTTAGTCGACCAAAACGTTTTGTAAAACTGCCCGTAAATTTCTATAATATTTCCATTTCCCACTAATAAACCCGATAAAAGTTTCCGACTTACCTGAGAAAGGGAGTTGTTCTAAAAGCTTGAAAGGGAACTCCAGTAAGGAGGTTATCACTAAGGTCGAGTTCAACGAGATTGATCAGTTCGGAAAAGGCTCCAGGGTCGATCTGTGTCAGTTTAGAGTTCCGAACATGAACCTTCTGAAGGTTAAGAAGACCTGCCCGTCTAAAAGCATCTCTGGCTAGAAATCCCAATTTATTCCCTGAAATGTCTAAAACCTGCGTCTCAGGGTCGATCCCATCTGGAACGTTCTCCAACCCTTGATTCTTACACTCAACCTGAAAAATAACAACAAATATCAACATTATTAACTCTGTTTTTTTAACAAATCTCATACAACATTTTACACCTCAATCAATCACCGCATCTCTCATGACAGAATACAAATAAAACTGATGGATTCAAGACCCTTTATCTAACGTTACTACAAGCGTTACCCTCTGGCATGCTCCTACCGTTATAAAACAATCAAAACCTCTTACAATTTTCCCAAAAACCACCCCATAATAAACCCCCTCCATATTTGTCCCCCTTCCACTTTTGTGTTATTAAAAACTGTTACATTTTTCCACAAGAAACCTTACTTTACTCGCTGGAGCAAGAGCTTCAAAATTAAATCAGAAAGAGGAAAAAGAAAAAAGCTCCATCCTTAGAGTTGTTTTTCTCCGTAACCAGATCTCTAGCATCCTTTTGAAATAAAATACTGCACAATTTTTAATGGGCATGGATCATTTTTCACATCCTTTTTGCCTTTGCAGAAACACTTTTTCATGTGATTTGTCCCCTTCACAAAATTACCGAGAAATCTGACATTTCACCTCAATTTCTTCTCCTACGCCCTTCATTCCATACAAAACAAAGCAAAGGAAAAGCCATTCTTTCAATTCCCCTGGGGAATTATTTTTCATACCCAAAAATAAAATGAAATCTCTAGAGTAACATTCGACATGTAAAGTTTAGCATGGAAACTACATAGGGTTTGACTAAAGGATAATAATAATACTGTATCCTCTTCAAACAAAAGATGAGTAAATCTGGTAGAAAAATATTGCCAGTGTTTATCCAACTAGAAGCTTTGCTTTCCAAGGATCAGGACAACTTTATCTTGTTGGATTGAACCGAGATTACATTTCCAGACACCAAAAACAGACAACTATAGCCCGTGTATTTTATTATACGTGCGAGTTATATGCTAAATACAAAATAACAAGAAATATATCTACTCTCCAAATAAATCCTACCCACAGCCGCTTACTTTCTCTAGAAACCCGGCAGTAGTATCAACCTTGCCGGAATAATATGAGATATAGACGTAAATACTGTATTATTATGCAACCCTTTAACCTCCCGTGTAAATAGTTTGCCTACGGTTGGCTAGACAAGTATTTGAAAATCAATAAACAAAAGCCGAAAAGGCTGAGTGATTAGTTTTAATTTGGGCTCAGCATAATCGTAGATAATACGGGGTGAGAGGGGCAGATCCAGGGTTATGTTATTTTATATTTAACAGAGAGTGAGAAGTGAAGAATGAGGATTTTAATTAGTATTATTAAAAACCCTTCCTTCCTTTATAGTCTAAATATTCACATACCCCTTTCCAAAAATAGTGTAATAGATAGTAAAAATATTTTAGGGGATGGAGATGAGTAAACGCTCTCGAGTGATTGTGTTGTCTATCATTGCACTTTTAAGTGTGATTAATAATTATTTCAGATGTATACAATCACAAGTACTAGCCGAGGCTGGGCTGAGTACTTATTCTGTGGTAGAAACCCTTGATCGGCAGAAATTCCAGACCCCTTGTTACTACTGAAATCTACCCAAACCCAAAATATAATATTTAGCAATCCTATTGGATAATCCAAGCTTTATCAATTGAGCCAGACACTTGCTCAACCCATCATTGTATTTACTCATACCCATGCTTTAAATACAAATAATAGATAATACAGTAAGTCTTTCTGGCAGCTCACTAGTGAGAAGGGTTGTAACTAACGTAATCGATGAAGGATTATCCGTTTAGCGGTCAGTGAATAATAAGCGAGTTTTGCATTCCCTATCTTTCCTAATGATCCAACCTAATTATAAAATTATGATGAAATTAAATATCGATCCATCCTTCCATAATGTTCACACCTTTTTCGAAATTCTTTCTATCTCCAATTCAACTACCTAAGAATCCAAATCATCATCCCAAGTTACTTTCTCCCATCAGACTAAAAATTGGGGGTTTTCTGGGCTCAAAATTGTAATATTCACTAGGATAGGATTTACAAACAGACCCTCAGCACACATCACGAGAGAACGCAGCAACAGTCAGAATTCATTAATAACTAATAGAAAGTTTCACCCAATCTCGGCTACGATCTACCGAGGAATGCCCTATCATTTCTATACACCTCCGTAACTAGCACAATCACCCATTATTCGTGAAATCTCCAGGCTGCTAAACTCTTAACCTGATTTCATCAAGAATTCAGCTCACCTCCCTAGCAATAGCAATAGCAAGAAACCCCTATCATTGCAACGAATACTTAATCCAGCTTAGTCAGTTCCAATCAGTCGTAAATCCTTTCTCTAAGTAGTAAAAATTCAAGAAATTACATTCCCTAAAAAGATCCTTCCAAAGATACCTAGCTTAAATAAAGGAAAAAAGAGTATCTAGTCAAATTAGGTTCTAAAAATCACATGAAACTGAGTCTGTAGGCTAAGTTTCCAAAAAAATGTACTTAAGCTCCAAGCCCACGTTCCCCAAGGACCCGTTCCTATTTCCCTTAATTAATCTTACTTATGTTTCTACTCTCTCTGTTAAACTAAAATAACTCCATTTACTCTATCCACTAAATTAAAAAATTCTCAGCTAGCTTCCAAAAATCTGGGTACTATTTTTGAAAGTTTTTTTCATAGTTTTCTTAAGGTATGCCTGACTTTTGGGAAACTCTCCTTCCTACATATTACTTTATAGGCTTATCTCTCGTACGACAAGGGCTGTAATTTAACAATATCTACGATAACCTTTAATTGTTGTATAAAACAAGGGGTATAAATTCATTAAAAACAATCCCTTGAAAAAAACCCTAAGGTAGCAAACCAGAGAAAGTTTGAGCAATTGGTCCAAGGAGATGACAAAATAGTGGGATTTAATATTGACAATAGATCAGTTTTTTTCTGAAAGAGTCCGTAGACCATAATTTAAGTTCAATCTGTTACAACTACTGCAATAAACCAGCAACTTCCCATGAAAAACTATACTTAACAACCTTTAACCTTTTAAGACTGTGGAGCCTTTATGTACAATAAATCTAAGGTAGAAGCTCTCCTGGTAGTTTTTGATAAGAAACAACTGACCTAAACTAGCCAGTTGATGTCAACCTTTCCCTGCTTATAACACTGACCCACAAAGTTGCAAAATTTAGTATGTTGAAATCATGAAAATCCCACCTTTTGTTAACCTCAAGAGACCTTTTAGCAGAAGTTGTATTCAAGTAGTTTAACCTCAACTCGCCAAAAGGTTGGTGAAAGTTGGGATATTTCCACTTTCGCAATGGAAACCCTATTTCCTCGTTAATGCTCCGTAACAATGTAGGAAGTTGGTTATTATTATTCTGACTTCTGAACAAGAGTTTTACTACCGGTATAAGCGTTCTTGAGTGACATTTCCCATCCTTCTGTTATAAATTGTTCAGAGCCTGAGGTAATAATAGGAGAAGTAGACATCCTCTGAGGTTTACTCTACATTCTCCGTTAGTTTTATAGGGAAAACTTTGAATTTAACTTTTGCACTTAATACACGGGGAAAGTTATTACGTTACTTGGTTTGAAGACTTAATTTTGGCCAAAGCGCAGAGCGCAACCTTCGTTTCACAAGATTAGTTTCCCTGTCTAACAACCTTCACTACTTTTAGACTCAAACCTAACATCTCTTTTCTTCCTCCCAAATCTACTTATCAATAATCACCCCCTTTTAATGTTTAATGGCTCAGGTATAACAAATTGCTCTTCTAGAACAAAACTTGGACTTAATTTGCATTAAAAACGATATACTACCACCACCACTACTACTACTACTAATACTACTACTACCACTACTACTACTACTACTACTACTAGCACTACTACTACTAGCACTACTACTACCACTACTACTACTTCCACTACTACTACTGCTGCTACTACTACAACTGATACTACTACTACTTCTATTAACTACCATGCATGTTTCTTCTGTACTATTCCCACCACCATTAAATCATCATAGAAGCTACATCCTTGTGTGAGTAATTTCTCCATACTTTATTTTGCTATGACCACTTTGAGTCTAGCTAGGTATAATTAAAGTAGTTCCATGCAGTATTTAGTTAGTAGTAATAATAGTAGTTAGTATCAGCCGAGGATGAGATTACTTCGCAGGCAGTTTCGAGGAACTAAAGATCCCAAGAAAAATCTACATTAATTTATAATACTTACCTCGTAAAACCTTTACTACGTATTTGAGCAGGATTTTTCAGGAGATAGTTGGCTGGCTTTGTAAACCTTAGGGACTTGAGTGATTGACGAATTAAATTTTACCTCAAGTTTTTTAAGTAACAGAGATTTCCAAAAGTCTGCGGGTTGGATATCCTTAGTTCGGATAATAACTTGTGAAGACCTACTCCAACAAACCATTTTAAAATCTCAGTCTCTCTGCATAAAACTCCTATAATAGTCTCCTACTGACAGCTAACCTATATAAACCCCGTACATTCCCAATCGAGGCAGCAGAAAAGCTAAAATATTGGTAAATAACGCAGTTAAATCTCTGGAAAACGTCCTTCCACGACCATCCAGTGCCTGTTCTTGGGTACGTTAGACAAACGCTCGGATTGCCAATTCAGTGGGCATTGCACAAACAATCCATGATATAAGTGGATCATTGGCAAGGATTGGGAGGAAGCGTCGATCATGGTCGATCGCAACACTTTTAGTCTCCACAACGAGAACTTTTTACATGACAACTTTTATTCCGTACTTTTTCTAATTCTGTTGGAACTGTAAATAGAACTAAGCATTTATAAATTCGTCACAAACTGAGAATTGCCGAAGCTTTAATCCAGCAGGGTAACTTTGGTATTTTGAAACCCCGTAGAAAATTGTAAATCTCCGTTTTAAAAAAGTACTCAATAATCTCTCACTGAGTTCTGAAATCACTCTCTCTCTCTCTTCCAACAATGATGTTTTCTCTACTTATCGTACTTATAATTCAAGGATAGTTAGGAAAAGAGTTATTTATGGGGAGGATTGTTTCGAGATGAATAAAAAGTGTACCTGGCATGCATAAATGCCCCTTTGTGCGGAGGTTAAATACAATAAAAGAGTTGGGTGGCAGGGAAGTACCAGCTTTGTTCCTTTCTCACTATCTCACACTTTTTCCAAAAAAGTTAAGACAGACTTTTAACAGTTTTCCTCCCAGCAGATTGGCTGGTTTCCCTTGGACCTATTCTCTGACCTAGTTTAACTCCCTTTTCTCATTCCCTACTATCTTTATTCAATTAGATTTTTCTTAATGGGGGACCTCTACTTTATTACTATTACTCATTTTTCATACTACCCATTTGCTCTACTCTCACTTACAGACTGCAGTAGGGAAAGCGCCGGTTGCGTAGAGCTGGAAAGGGTCCATAGTTAGTAGGGATTTATCATACCCTGACGCCCGCGCGACCTGGACAAGAGGGAATTTCCAAAACTATACTTAAAAACGTTTAGGCACGATGCAGTGCCGGGCATATATCCTGAGCAAATTCCCAGGGCATCGGGGCATATTTTGAAAGGGCAGCCAGCCCCGCACCCATAGTATATCAGTAGTACTAGTAGTAATGTAACAGAGTCGTAGTCTAATTTAAGTAAAATCCAACCTGGGTAAAAAAAATACGCGAGTAGTGTGATGGATACAACTCAAATCTTAAAATCCGACATATTCCAAAACTTTATATGGGAACTTCAGAAAAAAGGTTCAGGTTGTATACGGGATATCTCGGCTAACTTTACACCTTAACCCGGAAGCCCCCTTTTTTAATCTTTTCAGTATTATGGTCCCCATACTTCCCTAACCCCTAAAGTCTGGAGAAAACAGGTAAAGTTGTAGGCAATGTGCTCTACAAAGGAAAACTACCGGAACCTTTTTATAGTTGCACGTGTGTATCTATATAAATTAAGAACCATCCTATTTTTCATTGAATTTACGACTCTTTCTACTCATCTTAACAAGGGTTCTAGGTATTTGTACAAGTGCTTACCTTCTCCTCTCTCTTTGAGCCAATTAACTATTGATTTATTTCAAATGGAGGGCTTTTGCATGGGGAGCATAAAAGGTGCACAAGTTGAAGTCAGAGCAAGGGACATTAGTACAGGGTAGTAGTGGATTTGTCGCAGAAGTAGCAGGAGTTTGTAGTAGTAGTAGCAGCAGCAGTAGTAGCAGGAGTTTGTAGAAGTAGTAGTAGTAGTAGTAGCAGGAGTTTGTAGTAGTAGTAGCAGCAGTAGTAGTAGTAGTAGTAGTAGTAGTAGTAGTAGTAGTGGTAGTAGTACATAGCAGGAGTAGTAGTAGTACATAGCAGGAGTTTGTAGCAGGTCCGTCTCGTAAAATTGACATAGCTCTGCCCTAGAATCCTAAGCCAAGTTGAGATAAATTGGACCTTTTGAAAAGGAAATTGATTGGTGAAATCCAGTTTAAAGAGAAAAAAGCCCTTTCAACCTCGGATTGACTTTCCTTGAGGCTTTATAGTAAGAAGGGATTACTAAAAGACCAGTTCCTTGATTGGACCAAAGTGTGATTATCATCAGCTAAGGAAAAAGCTAAGCACTTTGTGTGAGTTTTGTGGGAATAAAACTGAGGTAGAAATAGAAACATTTGCCGAAAACCACGACGGGATGGTTCGCGAAAGGAAGGGGGTACTTCGACAGAATAGTACGGCTGCTATACCGTAAATACTGATCTATGTGCGGTATAGTAGTGTTTCACTGTGCTAGCGTTTTACCGTAAATACTGATCTATGTGCGGTATAGTAGCGTTTTACCGTAAATACTGATCTATGTGCGGTATAGTAGCGTTTTACCGTAAATACTGATC
>JAQFZX010002748.1:0-16660 GCA_034682405.1 Hydroisotoma schaefferi | reverse complement strand
AACCGACCTAAAAGGCTGCTTGTTAAAACCTTTAAAACGGGGGCTGCCTCAGTCTCAGTGGAGACAAGAAAAATTCGAAAAATATTATATCTTTGAGTTTGAAGAAGGACCACGTTGAATGTTGATGAAATGGACCGTTTGCAGTTTTCAAATATTTATGACGAAGTAGAGGAGTTCCAGCCTGAAGATTTTTTGACGTAAGAAAGAAAGGGTTCTGGAGGAGTGGCTCTATAATTTAATTTTTGTTCCGAAGTGTTTTGTAGATAATAAAAGCCTAATTTAATTTAATTTTGTTTTATAGAGCTTCAGAAAGCGTGTCCAGTAGTAGTCTGACCCTGTTAAAGTCTTTATACGACTTTACAAAAGGCCGTGAAGCCAATGCATCCTCCGGAGACAGCCTCCGGTTCACTTACACCTTTAAGTCTGCCTCTGGTAAGAAGAAGAAGAAAGCGGTGCAGCTTTCGAAAGCGGAATGTCCCCTCCAGAAACTAATCGTGGAGGATTTTGGTGAAGAGCAAATATGGGAAGAACTTCAGCTCCAGAACACCCTCATTTACGAAACGCTAGTCTCATCCGTATCAAAGGTCTTGGCTTACCAAAATCGTCCAAAGAAGCCGAAGCAAGAAGAATCGGATATGTCTGATGAAGGTTTGCTGGATGAGCTTAGTAATTTAAATAAAACGGAGGAAGAGGATGGGGAAGATTCGGATTATATTAATTTTGACGAAAAGATTGGACGGAATAATAAGAAAACTAAATTAAAATCCTCATATCCCAAGTCCATAGTTGATGACAAGTTTTTCAGCTTGGCCCAAATGACTGAGCATATGGAAGCTGTTGAAGCAGAAATTGAAAATAAAGGTGATTCTGGAAGGGAAGAAACTCAAGGAAATGAAGAAGAAGATATTGATCTTTTTGAAAATACTGTTGATAAAGAGGATGACGAGGAAGGCGATTACTATTATAAAGACTTTTTTGATCCTCCACTTAACCAAACTGATGCAGACAACAAAAGAAGGACAGTAAGTTTCGCCGAGGGTGACGGACCTGTTCAAGAGGATGATGATGAGAATGATGACATGTCATCAGATGAGGAAGATGAGCCTCAGGATGACCTGGTACATGAAAAACAAGCTAGTGATGATAAGATATTAGATAAAGAAACCGAAGAGAGACCCTTATCAAATTTCGAAAAGAGAAGAAGAAAAATAGAAGATACTATAACATTAATGGAAGATGAGGCGTTGAAACCTAAGCCTTGGCAATTAACGGGAGAAGTTACTGCAGAAACTCGACCTGAAAATTCGTTGCTAGAAGAGCATCTTGTGTATGATCATTTACTAAGACAGGGTAAGTGCTTTGCTTTTATAAGTATTCATTTCATTCGCACTTATATTATTATGATGATAAACTGGAAACTTATTTATGATGGTGAATTTATTCTGGAATTCCTCGTTGCTGATAATCTAACTTAACTTGAGTCATTAAAACACAATATGCTTGCTGATGTGTATTAAAGTCTATGGAAATTTTTTTAGCTCCTGAAATGACCGTGAAGACTACTCAGAAGCTCGAAGATATAATCAAGCAGCGAATTAAAGACCAAGCTTGGGATGATGTCCAGCGTAAATTTAAACCCGTAGAAAATCCCTCTGAGTATAAAAAGAGATTGATCCTAGATGCAGAAAAAAGTAAAGTCAGTCTGGCAGATATTTACGAAAAGGTAATGCTGAAGTTTCAGTTGCAAATTATTAAAATCTGTTTATGATGATACTTCCAATCTTACAAATAATGGTGAATTAATTTTGGAATTCCTCGTTGCTGAAACGTTCAAAAGTCGCAAATAATTGGGTGGTTGTACGGAGTGCTTTTTTAATAGAGTGATTGTTTTATTACTTTAGGAGTATGTTGAAAAGGAGAGTAAAAATGACGATATGGTCGTAGAAGAAGAAAAAGATCCCGAGGCACATATAGTTATTCAAAAATGTATGAAGGAATTATTTAGAAAGTTAGATGCTTTATCTAATTACTACTACACACCAAAAGCGGTAAGATATTGCAAGTGCTAATTTAAATACGGACGCACTATATTTTAATCATGATGAACAAAGTTAGCATAATTTTTTGATGAATTTCCATTGGAATTCCTCGTTACTGAAGTGTAAAATGTTATATAGTAAAAATGATCTGTAGATTTTTACTAATTTGGACAACCGTTTGTTACTTTTAGCCTTCGATTGAAATCAAAGTTGTATCTAATGTATCTGCCATTACTGCTGAAGAAGTAGCGCCTATTACCATGAGTAATGCATCTTTATTAGCACCTCAAGAGATCAAAGGTAAATAATTATTCATTACAGTTTCCATCTACGAGAAATTTAGATTTGTTAGTAGGAAAGGAAACCACACTAGACTTCAGTTTCTGAATTAAAATGAACATCGAATTACTTTCCATAGCCCCTGTCAAAGGAGAAGTTAAAGGAACGGCTGAACGCACCTCAACAGATAAGAAACGGGAGAGGCGGTTGAAGAAAAAGAAGCAACATCTTAAGAGATTAGCTCAAGAGGAGAAAGCTAGATCCAGAGGATTTGGTTTGAGGAGTGTGAAATTGGCTGAAAATGTTGTCAAGAAGTCTAAGCAAGTCAAGAAAGACGACGACGGAACAGGATACCAGAAAAACAAAGAGCTGAAGTCATCTAAGGCTTTCTTTGCCAGGCTACAAGAACAGGCTCAAACACACATACAAAGTATTGCAAAGAGAAAGAAATCTTTAGATCCTAAAACTTTATCAGCTAAGAGATTTAAACTCTAGTTTTTAAACTTATCGAATATATTTATATTTACTACGTTCGAAACAATTTATATTTTTGAGTTTATTACATTAAATACATGTCAATAAATCAATCAAGTAATTCAGCTTAGCAGTGATTTTAAAACGACAGATCGAGAGCGATCTGCTCTGAGGGATATTAATTATAAAACTCTCATCTATGACAGAATTTAATTTGTGTTGAAGGTGACTGAAGTATCATATCTATAACATTCATTAATTAAGCGAACATAAAGCTAACCGAACCTATGCAAGTGCAGTTGACGGAAAAAAACTAGGTTCACCTTTTACAGAACTAATTATTTAAAAAACTTATATCGCTCTACTTGTCTGCTCACAATTTGACTAACTCATAAAAACAGTTTTACCAAAAACTCAAAATAAAAAATTATCAATGAAGAACGAGGACGCGTGAATACGATAAGGCAGCACGAAAAGAAGTCAATTCACTATTTATGAAGTTTTCGAGAACGAGAGACGATCTCAGCACTCCGCAGTCACGACTAGTAAGGGGTCCGGGGATCCACGTTGGTCATTTCCCAAGTACTTAACAAATTACGAACCACACACATTACACTCAAGCTCAACTGATCAATAATCAATTCGCAAAACTATGAAAATGAAGTTACCTTTTCCCGTAATTAATGTGGATGAACAAAAAGGCAATTCCTAAAACAAGACATATGGTTCCCACTATAATGTACGAGATCCCCAAAAATGGATTCTTGCCTCCCAAAAGAGATGTAGTAGATAAAACGATGGATTTCGTTCCATGAAATGATTCAACTTCAAAGTCTACAAGTACAATTAATATAATTGAAAAGAGTATTTTAAAAGAACGAAAACTCTATTCTGAATTAAAAACTCACTATATTCAATTTCTAAAGAATAGTTTCCAGAAGGCAGCCCTCCTCTCAGACCATCAGCAGTCAAGTTAACTATACGGTACAGTTTTCTAAAGTTTGGTAAAGCTGCAGTTCGCATCCAAACAATAAAATCTTCATTCTCAACTCCGTTGTTATTTTTGTCAGTGGTATCGAGCTGCCAGAGCTCTTTTCTCCAATCTATGAATCAAATTAAATTGCATTTTAATTACATATCAGACAACGATCCACGCAATATCTGATACTGTAATTTGTCATACCTTTGGGTTTTGTAAATTTCTGCCACATAGGACTGCTAGGATCGATGTTAGGAGGATTTTTGAACTTGAATTTCTTATCCGTGTCCCAAGCGATCCCAGTACGGATTAAGCCGACTTCCTGTCTTTGCTCGGGTGTTGCCTTATAAATCAACTTTATATCGTCACTAAACATCGAATTCGCGATAGCACCACAGGGATAAACAATTTTTCCATCAGCTGCAAATACATTTCAGAGTGTTCAATTTTCATGAGAACCAACGAAATAAAAAAGGATTTCTCTGAAATGAAATGACGTACTTTTATCTTTATCAAACGGCTTGCAATCGGTAGAGGGTTCCAATGGGTCAGTATTAGTCCCAATTTCTCCCCATAACTGGTTATCATCCCGAGACTTCACATACCTCCGATGATTTTGATAAAAATTCGTCAATGCGTAGTACATGTAGACGCGGCCCTTAAATATATAAAACAACTTATCAAACAACTGAACTTAACTGCATCCAATTAATTCAAAATAGTAAGAACTTACCGTGTATTGGGAGTCTAATGAAAAATTGACCTCGCAAACGCAATTCGCTGTTCTATTTTCTTTAAGAACTACATCGCAAGTACGGCTGGGTTCGTACTTGCTTTGACAATTCGTATATGGAATGGTGATTTCACGGACATTGTCAGAAAAGAACCAAAGTCCGATTCCAACCGGAATAAATAAAATTCCTATCACGAAAAATGTAGGTAATACTGTTCCAGCAGTGAGTATCGGCTGCCATGCTGTTAGCCGTTGTTGCTTAAAAGCAGAGTCTGTAATAATATATTTCCAAATATAAAAATAATCCTACCAAGAAAGAACGGTAAAAATAAGAGGTTCAGTTAAGCGAAGGAAATTACTTGATGGCTTTTTAGATTCTTTGATTTCAGCAGCAGAGCTTGCAGCCGCAATCATCTCCATATCCATTTAATTACGCGTCTCTTCTCCAAGGCCCCCTATTCCATCCATAACTTTAAAGTTAAAATGCTTAATCATGTCAATTTAGATATACAATTTTAAGAAATGTTTACCCAAAAATAAATTATTTCAATGATCTGATTCTGATCTATAACGCTTGACTAGATAAACAGCTCCAGTTCCAGTTTTGTTAGCATATTCCCATTTCCAAAATTTCAATTTGAATTGAAATTGGACACCAGGACACCCCCCTGAATTCCTTCCTATATCCGTCCCCCGTACGTTTAAAATTTAAAGTTTTGAGTTAGGATATGCTCAAGGCTTCAGGTCCAGTCCAGGTCCGGTAATACTGAATAAAACGCCTTAAACTGTAAATAAATTGGTCAAATCATTATAAGCGAAACGTTATTTGAAATCCTTCAAAATTTAAATCATTTTATTTGCCTTTTTAACATGAAATAGGAGTAGTTAAATCATATAAATACAATCATATTTTTCAACATGATAATGATAATACTTCAGAATTGGAAATTGGAACTAAAAAAGTAAAGATTATTACGATACGATTTAACATTCTTTTTTCTCCACTCTTAATGCAAATAAATGTCCCATTCCTACCAATCCAACCACTCTAACTCTAACCACACTTTCAATGTTCTAATCCCATTAATTAATTATTATTGATTAACTTAACTTACATGACGTGTCTTTTTGGAGCAGAATTGATCATAAATATGCCTTTAATCTCCTCCTATTTCAAGGTTTCTCAAACAACAGACCAATATTGCACCCAAAAAAATCAATAAAACTAGAATTACCATATATTATGGGATGACTAATATATTATTTCCATTTTAACAGAGAATGAGAAGGAACAGGATGAGGTGGTTAAATAATAAATGCAAAATTGGCTAATCCATTCTTGACTATATCCAAATCCATCCTTGTTTTTCTCAAATGAAAGGGCAACCTAAATGTTGTGGCGCATGCCAAGCCAATAATGCCAGTTTTAATAGGATTTTAGTGGATTCCTTCACATGAGAATGAGAATGAGATTGAGACTGGATGTGTTGGATTGGATTTATAGCGTATTCTTGGCTATTTTTTAATATTAAATACCGTCTACTTCAGAATATTTTGTATGCTTCCGTACCTTCCTCTCATCAGCGTCAGTGTAGAACACTTATCTTGAGCGATAAGCTTGCTACTTTTTAAAAATTCATCATGAATCATAAACTTATGTAAACGTATAGGGAGTAGGGTAGGGTATATTATTTAATGCAGACAAGAAGGGGAACATTTTATCATAATTGTATCTATTTAGTTAGCAATTACAGCCTTGCTTAATGTTGTAAAAAATGGGTATAAAGTGTGGGGCTGCAATGCAATCCAATAGCGGAGACTTGACTGTAGAGTCTTATTTTAGGACGTGGAAAAACAAAAGCATGGAAATGGACGGACAGGGTCTAATTAATGAAGAATGCTTGTTAAAGGGTTTAAAGTTAAAGGGCCTTTTATAGGGTTTTTTTTAGAATACATTATTACGTTATATAATATATATTCACTCATGTTGTCGAAGAGCATGGCTGCTTGGCTGCAGGCTCCTTCGTAAGGCTCTTGAGGGTGTGGCTGGAAGAGGTACATTATTATATTTCGGTAGCGGTATCGTCGGTTTCGAAGCCTTAGGTGGATCGGGAGCAGGATTAGAGCGCAATTCCGCTTGTGGATATACTCTAAACGGCGTATTAAAGGATTCAGGTTAAAATATGGCATGACTCTTGAAAAAGTTTTAACAAACGCAAACGCTTTGGTCTTAGTGGAGTATAAATACCTTAAATCTTGTCGCTTACTCAGGATCATGAATAAGACGCCAACGAACCCTGTTACTAAACCAAGTACGAAACTAAACCAACCTATAAAAGGGTTTGGTGCTCCAATGGACGAAGTTGTGGCGAGGATTAGGCTTTTTCCTCCATTAAAACGATCCACATCAAACCCTGCAATTTAATTTAATTCACGGTAGGATCGTGTTAAAGAGCTTATGAGCCGAGAAAGTAAAATTGTATCGGGAGCCTTACTATATGTGACCACTAGGTTATAAATGCCTTTGCATAGGACTTTGTTATTTTTAGTGCAGACAGGAACGCTTTCAATGATTCCGTATAATTTCCTAAATGTCGGAGTCGCTGCTGGATGCATCCAGTTTATAAAACGGGGATTTTCTAGCCCACCCCCTTCCCACCAGTTTTTCCATGTATTTAAAGACCAATCTTTCGGCTTGACAAACCTCTGACTAAAAAATTTCAGCGCTGGAGTATTGGCCATCATGTAGTTATTGGGAAGGACGCCACGGGGATTTTTGTACTTGTAGAATTTTTCATTGTCCCAGACGATTCCTTTCGTAGAAATCATAAGGGGCCCTTTGTTGGCTTTGTTAATGGCCAGGTCGTCACTGAACATTGCATTAGCCATGGCTCCACAGGGAAAATATATTTTGTCTTCAGGATCTAAATAAATTAAGGGATATGTATAGTTTCGGTCTGGAAACTTCATAAACTTGTTAAAAATATGGAAAAAGCTTCATATTGCGCTGAAAGCTTACCTTTGTTAAATGGGTTGCATTGACTATTCGGCTCACTAGCTTCCGTTCCTTTTGCGTCCATGATTTTTCCAAGAAGCTGAAAGTCATCTCTGGACTTCACGTAGCTCCGATGATTCTGGTGAAAGTTGGCCAATTCATAGTAGACGTAGACCGGGGTCTACATTTGTCAGTCATTTAGTACGATGAATGCTTAAGATTTCTTAAGATGAGTCTTCACATTATTTAGCAACCTTTATGTCTTTATGCACTTCAAAAGGTAACGTACAAGTGCAATCATCTTCCGTACTAGAAATAGAGGCTTTACAGGTTTTACAACGTCCACGATTTACGCGAAGATTGTTCATGCAAGTTGTGCATTCGCTGGTACCTGTGTACGTAACTCGGATCTCGTTTTGTGCTGAGGAAAGTAACATAAGGAGTAATCCAAGGAATATAAAAAGTATCCCGATTCCAATGAAAAGTTTCCAGGTTGTTTTAAAATTTATTATCGGTTCCCATCCTTGTATTCTTTGTTGGCTAAAATCCGTGTCTACAGAGAAAGATTGAGAGTTCAGTAAGGTGGTAATCCATTGGGTTTAGTATATTATATTTTGTAGTACCATGTATATGCAAAGACTTCTTCGGTGGAACGGGTGGTGGAACCCTTGCGCTTTCATTCCCAATCCCAACCGTAGCAGTTGTAGTTGTAGAAATGGAAGTCATCCGTCACACCAATTTATTTTTCCAAAAAAAAAAAACTTAGCGGAAAGCAGTGTCGACTTCAAGAAATTTGTTTCTAAAGGTTCTAAACAGGGTCTTTTTTCGGTTTTTGTCTTGGCTTGGTGTTTTATTTGTTGCTTACAAAAAAACACCAAGGCAAGGCAACGAAGAAAACGAAAAAATGACCCCGTTCAGAAACACGGCCAATAAAGAAGTAGTTTATTGGCAGTTGGTTCAGAACCTTGTGTTTCTACAACCCAACGAAACAAATGTGGGATATGGAAATAATGTTTCCTCATTTCTTTCGTAACTTTTAGGTAATGAAAGATAAAAATAGTTTATTATCGCAACCTCTGACTATTGGGTGTGGACAAAAACAGGACAGAAAATGGAACAAATTACGCTTTCATTATTGTATTATGCAGTCATGCTTAATCTTTAGCATCTTAAAGTAATTATGTTATAATATCCGGTAAGGGTATAAACATGACATACAGGCAAGAATCACAATCTTCAAGATTTCTGTGAAATCTCTTAAACTCTGGGAATTAAAACTCGGATTCTAAAAAGCAATAATATTAATAACTGAGCTATTCGCTTGCTGCCGAAGGCGAAGTTAGCGACTTTCTAATAAGAGTAGGATCTCTCTGTTTAGCTTCTAAAATTCTGTTTTCATGCTTCATTTGTGTCATATCTGCTTTAAGTCGCTTCAATTTGTCCTCGACATTTTTGCCCCTTTCTAACTCCAGTTTATCTTCAAAGTCCCTTAGACTTCTCTTCAGGTTCCCAATTTCTTCCACTGTATGGATTATTTTAGAAAAGTCTGAATGTATTGCTACCAAAAGTTTATATGACTGGGCGACATTCTTATCTTTCTCTGCATCCTAACATAAAAAGCTCTCAATGAATTCACATTCTAGCCGTAAATGAATAATTAACAAGAATTTCATAGAAAGAACTAACTTTGTAAATAAGTTCATCTGCAACGGCGAAGGTTCTGTCCAGTCGTCCAGTTAAGGTATTGATATCTTTCTGAATTTCCTTTGTGTCATTGAGGACTTTCGTAATTTCTTTCTTTTGCTTTTTGATATTGCCAATAATTTCAGTTATTCTACGAGTATAAGATGACCTGTAAGTTACAATACAATTTGCTGCAGTAAGCTGGAATAAAAGCTTTTACAGCTCACAAATATTTTCTAAATAAAACCTTTTTTTATACCTGCTCAAATCTTTTGGTAATTTTTCGTACTCTGTCAACAACTGCTTACACAGTTCTTCCTTTCCCCGAGCTTCCTGTCCCATCAGTTTCATTTTTGCTTTTAGATTTCGTACGTCATCCCTCATCAGCGATGTTTCAGACTGAAACCCAAATCGATATTAGACTTTATAGGCCTTAAACAAGTTTAAAAAAAATTAATAAGTATTCACTGTCTGTGGTGTCCATTGTTTGCTTCTTATTTGATCAACCAAGGGTTTCCTATGCTGTTCCCATTGGTTTGATAAACTCATAATTTTTTCAACTTGTGCTGCTACTGCAGTTTTGACTTTTTTTAAAGCATCGTCCTCTCCACTTAGTAATTGGTCAGTTTTTCTCAGTCTGTCAAGAACTTTTTGTTTTGCATCAACATCTAACTGAAACTTCTCAAACTCCTGCCTTAACTTAAGTAAACTATCGTTAGAATCGGTCAGCGTTTGTTCAAATTCTTTCAATTTTTGAGCTTTGACTTTAGAGTAATCTTGTAAAGTTTTAATTTTCTCTATTGTCTCCAGTTCAACTCGAGATCGTTCCGCATCTGCTGCGTCGTTACTAAATTGTTCATTTACTTTAGGTTTTTCTGGCACGGTAGGCTTGATTTTAGGTTTTTCAGCTAGCTTAGGTTTCTCTTTTTTAGAAGACTCGTCATGACTAAAGGTTTCTATTGTAGCAGACTTCTCAAGATCTTCATCTGGATCTCCGAAATCATCATCTGAATCTTCAGTTTTTAAAGGAATATCTGGCACGGTTGGTTTTAAGCTTGGTTTATTGCGATACTTTTCTCTTGTTTTGGCAAACGTCAGATCGGCGAGATGACTAGCGTAAAACTTTAACGTTTCTACAATAAAAAATAAACATTAAATACATCAGTGAACAACTTCGGAACAATACAATTTCGAAATAAAATGTTTCACCTTTAGGTAAGGAATCTACATCGACAGCTATAGGTAATTTGATCCCATCAACCTCAAAACCATTATTTGAACGGCTTTCTTCTTCCAGCAACTCCTCCCGTTTCTTGTCTAAAGATATCTTGGAAAGTAAGGTTTCAATCTGCTCTCCAACTTCACTATCCCTTGGAAGCTTTTCTACCATAAAAATTAGTAACTTCCTTGTTTCCAATTCTGTTGGATAAAGAAATGACTGGCATCCTATTTCATCTTTGTATCCCATATCCTGTTTTATATATTATCCAAATACGTCAAAACACTACTCAACAATTCAACCAAATAATTACTAAATTGCTTCATTTAAGTTTTAAACTTTACCGTGATAGCCTGAGCGATTTCTGACGCCACTTTATACCTTGCGGACATAGAGACATTCAGGTCATATTCTGGAATGCCAGACTCGGACTGTATTATTCGCATACATTTTGAAGTACATTGAATCAACTGGCTTGGTGTTAAATCCCCTATTTTTCCACCAACATCACTATATTTCAAATTAAAAGACAATCAGAGTTTCATTCTACTAAATTCTGCAAACGATAAAAATGTATTAATTAATATTGATGAGGTTTACCATCCAATCTGCTTAAGAGTATAGATAAGTATCCCATCAACTTCTTCCATTTTTTTTACATCAGATAACCCTTTTCAAGCAGGATAAGATAACCAAACAAAAACAAACTTCAAACTTCAACGTCAAATTACATAAACTTTACGCCGAATTTTATTATTAAATCCCCGATTAATGAAACATTTATGGAAATAGTCGTAAAGTAAATAGCCAATTCTTAACGGCCTCTTCTCTTTACTTAAAATAATCCCTAAAATTATTACAGAACGAGGGAGAGAGAGAGAGAGGAATAAATAACTTTTTTAAACTTAAATTATTTTTTTCTTAAGATTTTATGACTTTTAAGACATAAAAAGTTGAAAAGGGGCGCTGAAAAGTTTGCTCAAATGTTTACAAAAGATGAGATTGTTTTGCAAATCTTGCTTCTCCTCAAGGCGCGGGTCGGAGGAGTCTCGAAGTGAAAATCATAAAAATAGAGCTTTGTCTGCTCTCTCGTTTTCTTAAACTTTGTAAACTTTAAAAAAAGTGGTTTTTAGTTTTTGCGAGTGAAATCTGAAAATTGAAACATTCTGAAAGTCGAAAAGAACTGTAAGAAAGGTGAGGAAGTTAGAATTTTTGAAGAGCTAGGCGCGTCTGGAGCTGTGTTTTTGCTGGGTGCCTTTTTACTTAATTAACATACCGGTAAGTATGTGTAGGGTCTTTGTTGTTGTTTTTAATTGCTAATAACTGCATATGTGGTGCAGCTTGTTGGTAACGCTGTCCGTTGACCGGTTTAAGTATGATTTATAGTCTAAATTATTGGTATGATTCTTATTTAGAATTTAGAAAATGAGTGGGAACGTGGAAGGGATAAACGGGTCTGAGAGCGTGACCGTGGGGACGGAGATGACCTTTGGGGACGGCAAGGCTGACCTGGGTCCTTCTATGAATACTCAGACAGAGGAGTCCCGGATTCCGGCTGAGGTCAAGCATTCTGCTCAGCAAACGGTTAAAGTTAATCCGGAAGATGTGGGCGATCATAACTGCTCCACGATTGACTTGAAGAATGGGGTTGGGGAGGCTAATCCGGGTGAAGAACAGTATTTGGATCTAATTAGGACTGTTCTTGCTAAAGGATCTGTTCGCGAGGATCGAACTGGGACGGGTACTAGGTCTTTGTTTGGAGCACAAATGCGATTTGACTTGAGAAACGGTATACAATTAATTATTTTTTAAATGCTAGAATGTAGCCGCGATGTGTGATTAATATATCTGAATTTGTAGATGTTCTGCCCTTGCTAACGACCAAACGAGTGTTCTGGAAGGGAGTGGTCGAGGAGCTGTTATGGTTTATTAAAGGAAGCACAAACGCTAACGAGTTGAAGGAGAAGGGGGTTCATATTTGGGATGGAAATTCATCTCGGCAATACTTGGACAAAATGGGGTTTACAGATCGAGAAGAGGGAGACCTTGGTCCGGTTTATGGATTTCAGTGGCGTCACTTTGGAGCAGAGTATAAGACTATGCATGAGGATTACCGGGCGAAAGGGGTTGACCAGTTGAAGGAAGTTGTTGATTTGATCAAGAATGATCCCTACTCAAGGCGGATTATCATGACTGCTTGGAATCCTTCCGACATGCCCAAAATGGCTCTTCCTCCTTGTCATTGCCTTGTTCAGTTTTATGTTAATCCTACTATGAAAGAATTGAGTTGCCAGTTGTATCAAAGATCTGCTGATATTGGATTGGGTAAGATTTGCTAGATTTTACTAAGCATTGCAATGTACTTTATTTATCGAGTGATCGCTGGGGTCGCTGGAAGGGAATTTTAGTAGTAAATTTTAAGAAATGCTATTCGCTAACAAATAGCATATCTAATACCCAAGGCATAAAATGGATGACATTAGTAAACGCTCCAGGTATTCCAGGTTGTCCACAGAGCTTGTGTTGAAATGAGACCACACCTATTTGAAAGGTTCGGTCTTGGGAAAGGTCAGGGATCGAAAAAGTCTTTGTTCCGGGACCACCATCTTCTTCGGTGCAAATTGACTTGCTCCCATCTCCACTTGCACAAAACTAGAATCATTAAATCTGTTATAAACATGCTTATGCATGACGGATGGAGAAACTTCACTTCTTTGTTGCTTTCTAGCTAGGCCAATGTAATGCAGTATTTATACTAACCCTTCCTGGGCCAAATTTTGCATGGGAACGTTTATAGAATCTGTCACAATAACTTCTCACATCTAATGTCATCTCCCATGAGAGTACATTTCTGGAATACATCATTAGCCCCGCTAAGCTACCTATTTACATTGTTTGTTCATAGATCAACCAAAAAAACTTCTGGCCATTATTGGCAATTTCAAATTATTAAAGCAATTCCAAACGCTTAAAATTAATTATCTTACTGTCGTCCATCTTTGCCCAACCTAGGACAGTAGTTTTATTATTTTTAAGAGTTGTATACAGTTCCTCGCTAAGAGGTAGGCAGACAGGACGGATATTATCTGTAAAATGTAATTTCATCATGATTCATGAGGTGGATGGGGAAGTGTAAATCATTTCATGTACTCACTTTCAAAAATGACTTCTTTCTTCAGTCTTAAAATTCCTATATCGTTTTGTTTTGTTGGACCTACGAAGTCCGGATGGGCTATGGCTTCTTCTACTTCAATAATTTTTGTAGCCAAACTACACTTTCCGTTCCCTACCTCACAGGTTGTACCTTGACCACCGATTATTATGTTGGTTCTACGAAAAATTAAAGTTGAGTATACGAAATTCCTCCATCATATTTCTGTATGCTGATGATGACTTACACGTGAGTTCCGGTTCCTATTCCAACCAAGCATGCAGCACTGGTTAAAACATGCCTGGACGTAATCAGGGTCCCAGCGCATCCGGTTGTTCTCATTCCTTTCATGTCTAGTCAATTCATAGTTTTTTGGTGTTAAGTTGGCGTTGCGTTACTTGTCAGATATATTACGTTTATATTAATTACGAATGAACCTTCAACAACTAGTCTAACTAGCCAAGGGTATTTTCCCTGTGACCTTGGAGTAAAGATCCTTGTCGTACCAATCTTAGAACTTTCTTCCTTTACTATAAATCCGCATTCTTGAACAGTCGGTAAAAGTCCTATATTTTTATGCTGACTGACATCAATATGCTTTCCGGTCGAAAGTTCTATGGCCACCGGAAACGGAACCGGGGGTTCTGGTTCTGGCTCGGGCGCAGGTTCTGCTTCACCTTCATCGTCAGGTTTAGGCTGTACTGTAATTTAAAGTAGTGTGCTAACCTAACTTTCAGCATTACAATTAACTACGGAGAAAGAACCCTTAAGAATTTACCTAAACCGAGTCCGGTAAGAGCCAGTACTACCAGCGATAGCAAAACTGCAGCGCTAGCCATTAGCTTTTTTGTATTAATCTTTTGAAAGGAAAGTTAGGATGTTATTATAGTTGTGTTCAATGCCTGCAAGGTACGGTTCAATTCTGAACTGAACACTCAGAGTTGTTAGCATCATTTCTGTTCCCTGGAGGTAAATCTCGTCTATATTTACTATTTACACAAAGCTTTAGCTGAGTCATCGATAAATTAATGCAAAGTGTTAATTAAAAACTTCTGCGAATGATAAAGGTCGAAATTCTTCTGATTGATTTATGATTTATGGTAGAAAACAAGCGTCGCATATGCCATGACTTTAATTGCTCTGAATTTTTATGACCAGGTGTGCCCTTCAATATTGCAAGTTATGCTCTGCTAACGAAGATGATCGCTCATGTCACAGGATTAGAAGCCGCAGAATTCGTTCATACCATTGGAGATGCTCATGTCTATTTGAACCACGTAGATGCTTTGACGCTTCAATTGAAGCGAACTCCTCGAGCATTCCCAATCTTGAAATTAGATCGAAAGGTGGATGATATTGAGAAGTTTACTTCTGAAGATTTTATTCTCGAAGGTTACAATCCACATGGAAAGATTGAGATGCAAATGGCCGTTTAAACCAGAGTTTTGAAGTCTGCCATCCTTCTTCCAGTATTAGTGCCTTATATATTATTGATGTAATCATAACTTGACCTGCAGTTACCTAATAAATTACTAGTAGAAAACACTCTCATAAAATGTTTTAGCTAAATTATGTGATTGAAATATTGATGTTCAACTTTTACACTGAAAGTCGTGAATAAAACGTAAAATGCAGCATTTAAAATATTGAATTTTAAATTGAGTATTACGTCTTAAACATACAGTTCTAATAGAAACCCTACTTTCGATTTAGTGTCTAGTTTTAATCCACGCATAAGTAATTCTTTAGACAATTGTGATTGTACAACAGAACATTATGCTTTCGCTATGCAAATTGTCAATAAGCTTTCCCATTTCTTTCGTTGTGTACTGTTCAGATTGATTGATTGTCATTCGGTGTTCTAATTTTTCTAATATATTTCCACTCCACCGAACGAACCATTTACGCTTACTTGAACCTGAAATAAGATTGTAAAACTTGCATAACGGCAAAAATGAAAGCACAGCGTTCGCTGAGGTCGTTTTTAATAACGACCGGATGCATAGCTGTTATCCTAATCGTTTTTTCAGGTAATTAAACTCCAAATAAGACTTTTAACTTTCAACATCAGAATAATTTTGACAGTAGTAAGGACTAGTTTCAATATTATGTTGTAGAGATCGTGTCTGCTAAACCTGCGAAACCAAAGAATTTAAAAAATAGCGACAAAAAAGCATTAACAGGTGGCGACAAGACAGCATTAAAAGGTGGCGACAAGAAAGCATTAAAAGGTGGCGACAAGAAAGCATTGAAAGGGGGCGACAAGAAAGCATTGAAAGATCGGGACAGCAAAAAATTAAAACAGCACGACGACTCAGGCTATCCTGAAATAAATTCTTTGTCAACCAGACATTACAAATGTTTCAACGAAAAATGCAAGCATCCTCCACCCCCGGAGCCAATTGTTAAACCGTTCACGCCTACCGTTCTGGAGAAAGAGATATCCAAAAATCGTAAAGAGTTTGAAAACTCTCCGGTGTCAGAAAAAAGCGTTAAGTCTCCGGGGTCAGAAAAACATGCAGACAGGGTCAAGTCTTCAGGGTCAAAAAAGAATGCAGAAAGGCTCAAGTCGTCAGGGCCAGAAAAGGATGCAGAAAGGGTCAAGTCTTCGGGGACAGAAATGGATGTAAAAATGGTCAAATCCCCGGAGTCTAAGAGCAAAAAAGACAACGGTACATCTGTTCGGGATCGAAGGCAGTCTCTAGCATCACCGGATTGTGATGATGATAAGCAGGCTTTGGGTAAAAAGAAAAAAAGGGTTGGGAAATGTTAAATATGGTTGATAATCAATCAGTAATCATTTAGTAAAATAACTAGATGCCAGAGCAGAGAAGAAGAATCTAACCAAAATTTCATCTTGATGTCAAACGCTAAGAAAGACTGCTTTAGAACATGGATTCGTGAATTATTTGTACAAATCTGGGCTCTACGCACGCTACACATTAAAAAAAACAAAAATCATCTTATCATGTTTTACCGATCATTCAGGCTAAACTGTTCCATTTTCAATTGTAACTTTGCGAAAGGTTTCTAGTAGGTTGTTATCTCCATTAAAGGCCATTTTTGGGGGCCGCATTCCTTTCTACCTACCCTAAGCATGCATTTTCT
>JAQFZX010002747.1:0-16667 GCA_034682405.1 Hydroisotoma schaefferi | reverse complement strand
TTTTGGAGATAGTTTGGAAATATTTTTATCTTGTATTTTTATTTTGGAGATAGTTTGGAAATATTTTTATCTTGTATTTTTATTTTGGAGATAGTTTGGAAATATTTTTATCTTGTATCCTTATTTTGGAAGGATTAGGGTGATATTTTTATTTTTATTTTGCATGCATTTTATTTTTATTTTAGCCAGCTCTGCTGGTAAGCATTATTTACCGTAAAGCTTCTAATAGAACGCGGGTCTCTAATAGAAGAGCAGGGCGTTCTATTAGAAGCTTTACGGTATTTGTATTTCTTTATATAAAATAAAAAATATACGAGTATTCTGATTAAAATCCCTCCGTAAGCCTAACATTGATATAAACATTGAGACACAAAAGTATTTACAATACGTAGTATTGTTAAGGTGCGTACTATGCCCACACTCTCGCAGTTACAGTTACCATATTTCCTGTTTAAATTCCCCTGGGGCTTTATTACTTGGAAGGGGAAATGAGAAATTATATTTATTTACATGGACAAGATAGGACTTATAACATGGAAAGGTAGGGGGAATTAAACCGGAGGAAGAATTAAAACGGGAAATACGGTACCTAGGCATATGCAAAGTAAGTAAGTAAGGTGTGTTGATGATGGAATAGTGGTCAAATGGGAAATATGAGTAAAAATTCAGTGGTCTTATCATCAAGTAGATGTAATATCATGATAGGGTAAATTAGGACCTAAATAATACAATATAACGTTGTATTTCTGAATGAGGGAGACTAACAGGATCTGTGCAGATTAACAACCTCCTTACAAAAAAACAACTGCACCTTACCAAAAAACACATGCAAACTCACTCACTCACCGAAGCCCCACTAATATACTCAAGTCTTGGGCTTAAGACGGAGACAAGTTACATTGCAAGGAGACCTATCCTTTAAAAACACATTCCTATCGTGTATAGATAGGAATTGATAGATATTGTGTACAAGGAAGTGTGGAATCGTCCCATGCTAACCTCATGTCATGTGTTCTAGAATCTAGAGAGGGATTATACTTTACTAAGTCTATCAAAGTATCAAAGTATGCAAAAAAGTTGGTGGATGGGATGGTAAAAAAAAAGGCTGCATGCCGGTCAGTTTTGTTGTGAAGGTTTGCCTGACCCAGACTAAACACAGTCTACACTCCGCATTCAAAACAAACTTACTTTGTCCAACTTACATTGACTTTTTTTTAAGTTTAGCCCTTTTGTTTGGTTTGGAAACTTATTAAATCCCATGTTAAAGTCCCAAGCACCAGTTAAAGGGCTCCGGTCCCTACCAGTTCACTGGGTCTTGCATCCATGGGATTTAGTGACCGAATTGTAAGTGGATGCATGGATTGTAAATAGAGACTAGAGACTCAAATCCTACTTTTTTGGAGAGAAACGAGCCAAAGTTTGGTTCAATTTATAAATTTATAAAAGATAACTAGTGTGGGTTCTGTCTGTGTATTTTTTAGGGCAGTTTTTCTATACAAATATCATAACAATTTACTTTTTTTTTGGAAACTTTACAAAGGGATTCTTAAGTTTTTGAATAAGGTTGAGACGGGGGGAAAGGGTTATAATGATTATTATTGGAGTGTAGTTGTTGTAGTGTATTTTATTATGGCTTCCGTTTCAACAGTTATGATCTTGTGTAAAAGTTTTTGTCTGTGAAAGTGGAGGTGGCTGCATGGCTGGCTTTGTTGTTTGTTTGATAAATAAAGTATGTGATTGGTAAAAATTGGAGGAATTGGAACTGAACAAAGTTGACTTGATACTGGGGATCTTTGGGGACAGTTTTTGGTTATTATTCTAAAGGAAGGTGTAGTAGTGGAGGTTATGGGAGTTTGTGAGGCTGGATGAAGATTGGTGTATTTGATGGATGATTCTACAGTAAAAATATGTTTGTGAGTTGATTATGATCTATTCATTCCATTAGTTTCCTCCTGTGTAGGTTGTTGTGTTGATGAAGGAATTATTTTATAACTTGGATGGATGTTTACTTCCCATTCGTATCCAATATCTGACCAAGAGTATGGAGTAATCCTTTTTATTAGAGTCGACCTTGTTCGGAATTGTGTTGGGTGTTTGTAACATTTTACAGATTCTGAACTGAGATTCGTCTCACATTTCATACTCTTTTTTAGTGGAACGTACCCTATAGCCCGGCATATGTGACGCCCTTGGTTGTACATTGCATTCAATTATTAGTCGGAGACATATTATTTGTCAACATACCTGCTAGTCGCACTCTGTTTAACTCGAGGCTCTACTACACATTGAAATGATTAGGCCCAACGATAATGTTGAAAACGTTGGAAAAGGAAAAGGAATTTCAACATTGGTTAGGAATGATTGTTGAAATGGGTATACGTATACATTACATGATGCATGTTTAGGTATGGTTTGCAAAATGCATAAGATGTTTCCCCAAATTTGACATTTGAGGTCAAAAAAAATATAGATTAAAAAATGTGAATAACTTCGATATTGATTTCAACTTTGGTATAAAAATAGGTGTAGATAATGTTCAATAAATTGATTGGTTGCCTGGTTGAATATTATTGAGAATGTTGGATAATTTATTTAAATAATTGCACATGTTTTATTGAATGAGATAATTTGATTTAATTTTATGTAGACTACAAAGCAATATTAGTTGTATGGAGTGTTGGCAAAATAAATCAGAATACTTTGAAGACTTGTTTAGGGAAATTGTATAATACTTGATCGAAGTTGTTGGCTTCTTCCTACCTCCCTTTGATCTAGGAGTTGTGGAGATTTGATTGCCGTGGATGTCTATTTATGTTATTCTAATAAAAGAAATAATAACTTGAAGGGATCCATGACCCCATCCATATTATTCCAGTAGGGCAGATGGATTATTTTAATTCTTGTCTTTTGTAGATATTAATGTTAGGTATGTCTGCCTTTCTTTGTTTAGTCCATGAAACTCATATTACTTGTCACTTTATTTAGCAATCCACCCCCCCAACATCCTCTACAATGGACAATACTATCGATTCATGACATTTAATTTATATAGTTCTGCTTGTCCCATCCTTCACAAAATCCTGGACAGTATCCATAAATTCTTAGCAAAGGGACAATATAAATTACAACAGGATAATACTCTTTATTCAATACAATTTATAGTATTTATCCAAACAAAATTACATTCTCTGGAAGGTCATTGCATTGTCGCTATCGTTAAATTACTAAAAACGCCCAGCTAGATTCCAATACTATTTACTATTCTCCCTTTGTTGGGATTTGCACTTGAGAAGAGACTGGAAATGTTGATTAATCCTGTTCATTAAACTTACCTGTTCCGGTGTTCAAATCCCAAGAAGCTGTGTAGCTCAATGAGAATAGAAAATGTGATAAAATGTCAGTTTTAAAGTGTTTGTATTTGTATTTGTTTTCAGGTGAAGGGGAAATGGCAGAGGTGGATGAAAAAAGGGCTCCAATAAAAGCATGGAATCCAACTGAACAAAAAATAACCCTTCTTTATAAGGAATCTTATAATTTATAAATCTCAAAAGACTAGAACAGAGTAACAGTCGGATTGAAGTTTTAGAATAGTAAGAAGAAGTGCATGTAAATTAAGTGAGATGGAAGTCCAAGATCCCGGTCCGTTTATAACGGTCGTGTCCGTCCAAGACGGGCTTCAATGTGGGAGTAAATTGACCGTTAAAACTCCCTCAGAAGGGCCCACTTCGGTTGTAAATAAGTGTCCGGAAACCCCTAAAAAACCAGAGTTAAAAAGGGAAAGGTCATTAATATGCCCTACAGAAAGGTCGGGTGGGAAGAGTAAACTTCCCACTTTGGTCGGGATTGATAGAAAGGTCCCAAGGGTCATCCCAAG
The DNA here is from genome assembly GCA_034682405.1 of Hydroisotoma schaefferi. Classification (NCBI taxonomy): domain Eukaryota; kingdom Metazoa; phylum Arthropoda; class Collembola; order Entomobryomorpha; family Isotomidae; genus Hydroisotoma; species Hydroisotoma schaefferi. The sequence goes on along the minus strand of JAQFZX010002747.1, from coordinate 12,793 downwards.
GTTGACGGAGAGGTCAGAGGGTGAACCCACAGCGGCGTACGTGACCGTGGTAGACTTAGAAGATGAAATGGTAGCTGCTACAAAGGCCTCTATTAAGTCCGGAATCCCAATAAAATCCGCCCAGACTTCCCACATTAACACAAAGTCTATCGTGAGCATGCGAGGGTCAGCTGGGTCAAAGGGATTTGCAAGGGAGGAAGGTCAGTTTATAACTTTGAGTAACAAGGTGGGAAGTAGGGAGTCAAAGATCCCTTCAATATTGGGGGAAAATCAGGGGGAAAAGCAAGATATGATGGGGGAATGGCTCCGTCAGCTCCCCCCGGATGGGGAACTCCCGGGGGAGTTAACCCAATCGGTGATTGTCTATCGTCTTCCGGGGGAACGGTTGGGATTCGGGTTGAGGTTTGAAGGGGGACTGACCCTGGACCCTCCGGATGACCGAGTGAGACATTTGTACATCCAATCCTGTGCCTGGGACAGTCCTTCCATGAGGGCGAATACTTCGTGGGGTCGGTTAGGAGAGGGGGATGAGATAATGGAGATAGAGAGGGTGGCTGTGGGTCGGATGGGTCGGGGGGAGTGCATCGAGAGACTTAAGGAGGCATCTATAGCCCTCCAACTTACTGTCAGACACACTTTTACAAAGGAGGAACTCGAACTACTAAAAGCCCAGAGGGAGATTGCCAAGCTTGGCACTCCCAAAAAGGGAATTATGAAGAGAGAAAGCTCAACTTTATCATTGCTAATTGAGGATAATAATGAGAAGAACGGGGCCAAGCTCCCTGCTGATTGTTTACTATCTTCGGATGTGGTTCAGAAAGGTTTGGGTTATAAAAATGGAGATGAATTCCCATTAGAATCTGTCAGTCTTAAAGCCCCAACTCTTCAAACCATCTCGGCCATATCTAGCTTGGCCAAACGGACAAAAATCCCGTTGCCTAACTCATTCCAGAAAAACTCTGCCAAAGTTCCAGGAAAGTGGGAGAATGTTAATCAAGAAAGGAATCAAGAGGTTGGGATATCGGAGGATGGTGGATTCACCCGGGTAGCTAGTCCCGACCGAGATGATACTACGGAGTTTGTAAAAAACAAAGAGTTTTTTGCAATTATGAAACTCCAGCCTCCGAAAGGCTTCGCGGATCCTGAGAAAAAACCAGAAAAAGTTTCGGAATTAAGTAAAACAACACTTGCTGAGGGTACTCCAGTTGAGGCTGAAATAACTACGAATGCCCTACAAAGTCTGAGGAATTGGAATGATTCAAGGAGCAGTTTGGAATATTGCAATTGCAACAGTGGAAAATGCATCACGTGCGAGTCTGATGAAACGGGAAGCTCAAGAAGTACGGTCGTGTCCCGGCTCTCCATGACATCTTCCATATCTTCATCCACTTCTTATTCAAACCTGCGACTAGGTAGTAGTAATACTACTACAAACTCCGAAGGGAATTATTCAGGTAGTAGTTTAACCTCCGGGGTTACCCGTATCAACGAGGGGGCTACCCGGGAGACGGGCTCCCCTCCTCAGTTAAATGCCATTCCTCCCTGTTCTCTTGTTATTACTGAACAAACCCCTACAAAAGCCTCCTTTATCCTTGACTCTGTGTCCGTTTCATCTCAGTTTTATTACAATCAACAACTTAATCAATCTCCGGAATTGGAAATTGGGATAAGTCGTCTGGAAAAAGGGCATAATGTCTTTCAATCTGACTTGCATAACGTCTCAAATATCCCTTGTCTACCTCCAAAACCTTGTAAAACTCGTCATATTGATGATGATGCTGGGATAATGCTGAGTGGAAATAATAAAAGCTGTACCAATCCTAATTATTCTGTAGTAGAGCTAGAGAGTAGGAAGGATGGATTGTCGTCGTCATCCTTCGTCCCGTTAGAACCTCCGTTCATTTTCCAAGACGCTAACACCCGAGGCAGCCTACCCTCCTTTCTTAATCTTAATAATAATAATACAAGGAATGGTCTGCAATCCCCGACAACAGGTATGGGAGGAGGTAGGATTGCAGGAATATTAAATGAGGATTTGGCAACCGGCCCAACCAGCCCTAATAAGGATCAACAGGTTGTTAGTCACAAGATTCTGGTCGTCAGTGGCTCAAAATGTGCATCGGAATCTTTAGAGAAGACTCCTCGTACGAAATGGGATTATGAAGGGAAATCTGTCCATTATTCTAACAATTGTATGGGAAATGGGATCTATTCATCCTCCTTGGTAAATTACCAACAAGATGACCATGATCTGGCACTTTTGGCCGATGAGCTTGGACTTGACCAAGATGATGAGGAACTGTTTAGCAGTCTCATTAAGGAAGTTGAGAAGGAGGAGGGAGGAGGGGGGAATTATATGCGGGGGAATTATACTCTGAAGAATGATAAGGATAACAATAATAATATGAATGGGGATGATGATGAGATTTCAGCAGAGAATGTTGGAGTTAAGAAGAAGGGGGATATGTTGGTGGGGGATTGGGAGGCTGCAGGGGAATTGTACCAGTGTCCTACTTCTGCTGATGTTGGACAGCTAGGGATGAATGACCATTGTGGTCCAATAGAGATCAAATACAGGGATCGTACAAAATACAAGTAAGTCCGGTTTTATTAGCAACTTTTTATAATGTTTACAATAAATAATGTAGAATAGGACGAAGATCTACTGGGCTAAGTGCCACATGAAGGAACAGCATGGGATAGTGATAGTCCATAGTTTGTAGTAGTAACTTCCATTGCGGCCACTTTTACTTCATACTTCTTCAATCTTTAAAGGAGACTCTTTAATAAATACAAAGGTTGAGAGTTAAATACTTGCTCGTTTTTTTTTATAAATGACAAGACCTTTGTTTGGGTTAATTTAATAAGAAAGTGGAGAGAGGATTTTAACAAGCTCAACAGCTTTTTTTAGATGAACTTGCATTATGGGATTTTATGCTATTTTTCTTAACTTTCTGGCAAGAGGTAGTATACCCTTTTAGGGAGGTATTTTAGACATGAATAGCTCTGGGGAATTAAAACGGGAAATACGGTAGGGCTGCTATGCTGGGTTGTTGTTAAATTAGGAGTTAGTAAAGGGTTCTACCTGGCGTGGCCCGTGCTGAATCCACTTGTCTAAGAAACCTTAAAGTGTAAATGGTAAGAGTGTTAATTCTACCAACAGGCAGGCTTATTTGCATACAACTAGATTAGGGTGATTTATGACAGCATTATTGCTATAAACCTCACCCGTCTACTCTCAACTAGCCAAACCACAACAAGAATTTAAGTATGAGAAACATGGGATAAAATGAAAAGTAGCAAAAGTGGTATGCAAAAAGGGAGGTTGTTGGTAGTTGACCTCAAATTATACCTTTTCGTGATTTATACATTATCAGCAAAAATTTCAATTTTAGGAGAAAAAAATACGGCAAGTAAAGAGGTAATTGCTAACTTAATCAAAGTCTTGGATTATATTATATTTTTAAAAACAAATGGGGTCGTTAGGTAAACCTGACCCTGGCTTGAAACTGATGACTTCAAACTGAGGGATTGTCTTATCTTCGACTACTAGCTGTTTCTACAACTTTCTTGCATTATAAGATGGGGATGGGAGTCTATCCTCTCACATCTTATCCGCAGTTTTTTTTATGCAGAGAATTAGTCAGTTGGTGTAGATATGCATAGGAATTAGGAATCAATGTAGGAATAAAAACTGGACCACTGCACTTCTAGCAAGGAAGAACAAAGAGAGAGAGAGAGAGAGAGGGATATGGCTGAGGTTTTATGGGAAATAAGGGCTAAACTGGGCCTTATTTATTAGCCCCCATAATATATGATATCCTCAAGGATAATGCGCACCTCATGTGTATTCCTTTCTAGTTCGGTAGGGACATTTGAGTTGGGAGGATGCTAAAATATATCAACTGTAATTAATAAAAGTAGTAACTGGTTGCTAAAGTTATAACTTTGAAAATGGGTTAAAAGGGATACATCTAAATGGAAAGTACCCTAAATCCTCGCCCATATACATAGCGGCGTATAATGAAAAAAAAGAAATTTTCAAACATTTTTAACAATGGAGAGATACCCTTTGTAACATGCGTGCGTGGATAGGCGTGCGGCGTAGTTAACGAGGGCGGCACGTGGGCGAGGATTTAGGGTAGATCCGCTACAAATCCAAATAAACCGTTGTAAACGGGAGTAATGAAGGGGTGAAAACGGGTCGAACAGACAGACCGTCGGTTTTGGGGGCACGTTGAGACATTTGGGTGTTGGGGGCAAGTTGACATATTTTGTGGTGTTGGGGGCAATGTGAGACATTCTGGGTTGTTTGGGACGAGTTGAGATATTCTGTGGTGTAACGACATTCTGGGAGGTTTCGGGCACTGTGAGAAATTTTTCTTTTGGGGTGTTGGGGTAAAATATTTGGGGCACCCTGAGACAAAAGTTTCAAAAATAGGTTGTATGAAGTTTTCGAGGTTGTGCGTAATAAATATTACAGAGATTACTAGCAGAAATTCCAATACTTGGCTACATTTCTGTTGAATTAAACAGGGCCAGATCCACAACTCTGGATGCTCTGGTCGGGAACACAGGGTCACCTCTTAAAACCCGGGTTAAAAGTTCTTAGTCACTTTCCTACTGACCTAATTCAGTATAAAATAGGTCTAAAAGCAAGGAAGGTTTTATAAAGACAGAAGAGTAGAGATTTAGTTGAGTTCTGTTCGTCTCAAGATGTACTATTTTATAGAAGAAGTTAGATCTCTGAGAGTTAGTTGGATTGTGTGTTGGAATGGTTGAGAGATGTGTAGAGCCATCTGGGTGATATTCAAGGCTCAAGTCATCCAAAACTACAGGTAGTTGGCACTAAGTTAGTTAACAATCTGCAAAGCTAACCTCAACTTTTTACTTTGTTGAAACTGCAGGAAGGAAGGTTTTGACGAGTAAAATCCAAAGAAATGTTATAATAATCTGAAACAAGTTAAATCTTATGCATTTTCAGTGAAATAAGCTCAGATTGAGGAATGATAGGAACTAGAACTTAAGAAACTTCATTTTGTATGACTTTTCTCTCAGGAATTATCTTAATAAAAAACCCCAATGTTCAATCCATCTTTTGTCATTTATTCTCAAACAAAGCCCCCTTTAAATACTACTAAATATTTACTATTTTATTACTGTTGGGCTACAAAGTTTGGCTGTTGTTAAATTGGAGTAAAGTTTATATTTTTCTAAAGCCTGTTTCCCATTTACAGAATTGGTCCCGGATTAAACAACAAGACTTCCACCGAAATTGATGAAATTAGTCCAAAGTCTCAGACTAATTCAGCCAATAATACTGGAAGGGACGAAATGTGGGTTAGGAGGACGTCCGGAACAACTAATGATAATCTCGGTTTGCAAGATGAAGTCGATGAAGGTCCAGGAGTATTTAATTCCTGTAAGGACCCTCCAGCCCCTTTTGTAACCACCGTCTTCTCATCCCAATTAATTAACAAGAATAGCGGAATTGAGGGAGACGATAAAAAGGTTTATTCGTTGAATGATCATGATCATGAATCCGCAGTTTTAATAGACAATAAGAAGGACTATGCATCTGAGGACAATTATAAACGGATTCAAACGGATGGAATAGATTTAACGGGTAAGAACACAAGATCTCTATGAAGTTTTTTATCATATTTTATTAAGGATTATAGGGGTTATTTTGATGTAAACTGTTTAGGGGATAATTATAGTGGAAAAACCCGTGGGTAATATTCCGGGGTCGGGGTAATAAAACCCACAGGGGTGTAGGGGTTTCACCCGGGGTAGTGTCTTTCCTGGGATTCTTGAGGGAATTGCATTCAGTATTTGGTGTCATTGATCTCATGGGTTTTAACGATTTTAACTGGCTTTTGATGACAAAACTTTGGCTAGAGAATAGTAAAACGTATTTTAGTTGAGTGGTAATGTGACTCGATGAATGTATACGTCTGTCTAACGAAGCAGCAGCGTTTGTTTGAGAAGGAAGAAAGTGTGTATGGATTGGGTGAGATTGAAGATATGGAGATTGAAGATCGTGTAGTTCTGATAACATCTTAGATCATACACGGTGATTCAATGTGGCTGTAAGAATTTGAATCCGTCTGTGTTGTCTGAGAAATACTTCCCTTTTTCTCTTACTACACGGCTTCTTTGATCTCGGTTCCGTGGACATTTGACAAGAGTTGGATCAGCCGTCCACGAAATATTTACAAAACCCTACAACTCCTCTGAGTACACGCTGTCTGTCTGTCTCACAATCTTCTTTCTTCTTTATCCGCACCCACGTGTTAGACGCAGTCAGTTCAATGTTATTTAAGGCAGTTGAGCCGAGGTTACAGATAGGAAACAAAATATAAAAATTCAAAGAAAAACCAAAGTAACCTCAAAAACTCTACAAACCCCAACCTCACACCTAACCCTAAAAAAACCCCACACAACTCTAAAAAACCCTAAAAACCGCACAAACGCAAAAAACTCCTAAAACCGTAAGAAAGTGCCAAAAACCCCAAAACATAAAAAACTTGTGGAAATCCCAAAATCCCCCAAAACACTAAAATAACCTCAAAAACCCCACAACTTAATAAAACGTCCATAATTGTAAACCCTAAAAAAACTCCAAAACCCCAAAATCCACAAAGCACTAAAATACCCTCCAAAACCCCACAACCTAAAAAAAACCTCCTCCATAACCGCACGCACAAACGCAAAAAACTCCTAAAACCTTAAAAAACAGCCAAAATCCCTCAAAACCTAAAATAACCTCCAAAACCCCACAACTTAATAAAACGTCCAAAATTGTAAACCTTAAAAAAAACTCCAAAAAGGTCAAGAACGGTTCAAAAGGTCATAAAGCGAGTTGATTTTTCTCCGAGGTTAAAAGCTAAAAAAAAGTAAGGTCGTACAATTGGTTAAAATCCATGGGCGTTAATGTTAGCCACTTTGATATAAAATTGGAGACATCCCGAGCTGCCATGAAATTTGGCCATTGCAATTTTTTCAATCGGCGCAATCGGCAAACCCTCAACATTTTATGCCGCTTCATCGCCAGTAGATTGCTGGTTATTTTCAAATTCATTCCAAACTCGGAAAACGCTCAGATATTGACTGGACAATTTTACCGGCATGATGTGTGTTTGTATTGTAATGGACAAGCTCGCCTTGCCACAAACGATAGTGGCACATTTCTGTTGGGCAATGGCCGTGTGGTTTTATCACATTTTTACTCAACATAAGCATTTTTACATTTTAATTGGACTGGTTGCCGGTAAAAATGCGCAGCACCTTTTAAGTCCATTCGTATCTACGACGTCGGCAAGTGTAGGTTCATCTTAAAGTCAAGCCGACGTTTGTTAAAGTTTTGAAAAACGAAATTGCTTGAACTTCATAAACATAAAAAGAAGTAGAAATAGTTCCGTTGGACCAGGGCGACCTTTTACTTACACCACAGATTTCATCATTCTTAAGCCGTCAACCAACGCGTGTGAGGGGTAAGTTCTACAATTATCATCTTAATTATAGACTAAACGTTCGGTTCAATTAATTCCGGTTTAAAGTTTTTTTCAATGATAAGACCATCCACTTTTAAAGTAATGGCCATAGGTTTGCCTGACATTTACGTTCAACAAACCACGAACGCTTGAAAACGTGAAACGGTCATTTTTGCCTCCATTCCTCTAGTTATTCTCTTTTGTTTCTTGCAGTTTTATCAAACAACTTTAACATTTACGTACGTTCCCAGAATTCAATTAATCATATGTTACTCAGTGTACGTACGAGCTAGCATCACTGCCGGATTTTGCGGTGGTTGAATTTTCGTAAGAAGATGGGAACATTACTGTCAGCCTCATTTCATCATGATGGATTATTGAAGGGAACACCAGTTGCTGGTGGCCGACTGCTTCCGGTCCAAAAGAAAATAAGCTTATAAAAACCAGAGCAACTCCGGACACCACTTGGAAAAAATATTAATGTCGTCTACTTAAGTTTGCAGGTATGTGTTAGAATGTTGTCTTATTAATTGTAAATGAAAGGAAAGCTTTTTGACCTGCGCTGTCTAATTTGGTAAAGATACCTACGAGAGTGGGCATCAAATAGCCATTCAAGCTAAATCTACATCTTGCCTGGATACTTCAGCTGCTGAAGAGACTCCCGTTGGTAGACCCAAAAGAAAATCGAGTGCTCGTCGAAAGCTTTTTTTGAACGGATGTCATAAAAAGAAGTCGCGAGAAGAATCGAATAAGGAGCTGTACGAAGCCAACATAAGCAGTGATAGTGGAGACTAACAGAGTGAACCTGAGCCTGCAGTTATTGGCCGAACTTTTGTCATCCCATCGGCTGTGTTAGCACCGATTACTCCTGGTATGCTATATTTTGCCGTCTTTTTTCACTATTTGAATTTTAATTATGCATCTAAAACAAAACGACAGGATTTTAATTGAATTATGTATCTAAAAAGGGTGCACCACCGAAAAGAAAGAAGCGATCCCAATGCCATTGGTACTCGGAGGTGGTTATGAAATCGGACTAACGACGTTGGATTTTCAAACTACAGTGATCAAGTCTCTTCAAACTATCCAGGAAGAAAACAAGCGTATGCGTTAAATTGTATCCTCTTCTATAGAAACAATGGATTTTTCTTTAAGTATAATTAATACATACTTTTACTATTATCTCCTAGGATTTCAAGAGCTTTTGACAACTAAATTCATGAAGTTAGAAGCGGATGTACATGAGGTTTTAAAGCGATCAAGTACATCTGGACGAATAGTATTAGTTGTAAGAGGCTCTTCAGCTGAAAATGTTTTACGATGTAAAGAGTTTAAAATTAAGGGAAGTATGTCATGTTATCCCTTCGATAGCAAATCTATTGGTATTCTTCAAGTCTCTAAATTATCTGCGGAGTCTGAGGTAGACTCGACTCTTTTTTTGAGAAAAAGTGCGTTCTTTTACTGTTAGAAAACAAAATTTTTATGTGTATTCCTATGTTACGTTCTGTTTGAGTTAAAAATATTGGTTAATAAAAATATTGTACGCTGAAATATCAATCCAAGTAATTTTTTAATTACTCTGACTGAGCATTTGCATTATACGGGCAACGTACGGTTAACACTCGGCAATACCTAAGGCCCATACAATGGGGTTGCTTTTAAAGAGTTATATTTGCACTAGGCATGTTCGTAAGGCCATCGCCACGACGCCGAGTAATACAATCACTCTTTTTTAGCGACAAAGCGGGCTGCGGGCCGAGTGTTTGATGCTCGCCAAATTGAGCGTTTGCCATGTAAGGCTATCATTTCATGGCAGCTCGGGATCCTTCTTGCTGTAAATCCATTAATTTAGGAACAAAGGATGAATATTTGAGACTGTCTGTTTGCTAATCTTAACAAATACTGATCATGTATTAAATCCAAAGTAAACTTGACACACGAACTCCACGCATTATCCCCACTCGAGTTAAATTATACGGAACTGAAATTAATCTCGGAAACAATAGACAAGTCTCTTTATAGATCTTGGATCGTTGGGTTCTACGAAAAACATTTTAATAATTCACCCTATACGTTTTCGTTTTGTAAATGATTCTTAATGATGATCCTTTAGTGTGCTGAGTCAAGATCGAGAATCGAGAATCGAGATCCGATCTGCCAACTTAGTTACCTAGTTTGAATTATTAAAATAAATATAAAGAGAAATTGCTAGAACGGACTCTTCCCTAATCCCAATCTAGATTAAGATGGAATTGTAAAAGCTGTCGAGTAGATTAGATTGTTCCAAGGATTAAATAGAGGCTCAACACTCAACTGCCACGCACGCATGATTCTATTTTCAGAGATTATTTAACTCGTGTTTAAAGCCTGAAAAATTATCCAAACGTGTCATTCAAAAGAAGGGTATTAATTATAGAGATTAAGATTATATTACTACAATAGGCCACAATATATTGAGGCACGAGGGATTTTAATTGCTTATTTCATTCTTTAAACTCAACATTTTTAACACTTTCACTCTTTTTTTTTATTTAAAAGAAACAGGAGGCTTTTCTTTCATTGGAAAAACTTGTTGGTTATTGTTCTAAAGATTCCTATGTTTTTGCGAGTTAAGGAGGGAAAGGTCAGCGTGTCTGACCCTCCCTGTCAATTCCCGTTTAATTCCAATTAATACAAACAAATACAGTCAATGAGTTTGTAGTTTAATCGAGGACAGAAGAATAAATAAATAGAGGACGTTGGATTAAAATTAAATCTAAAGTAAAGAGTCTCTTTAATTATTTTTTTAAATAGTAAATCTCTGGCCACAAATTTATGATTGGCATTCTGACTTGACCATTCAGTTATTGTTGTAAAGTTAAAGTAAGTTGGGAGAGAGGAATGATAATGGATTAAACTTGACATGAATTGCATCATAAAGTAAATTAAAACGGGTTTATTGTCCTTGTAAGTTAGTTTCTTTGCAAATCGTTAGCTAAATTAACTTTTGACAAATTAGTATTAGGTTTTTCTGGTCTGTTAATTGGATAAACTGCTTCTTGGGTTTATTTTAACGCAGGTTTTGACTTTACGTGGGGACATTGTCGTTTTTCAATAGCCTCGCTTTGTAACCTTCAATCGCAGCAATTTAACATTTCTTAAACGGAGTTTAATAAAAAAATAAAAATTGTAACTGTTCTAAATAGAAATAACTTTGCATTTTAAATCCCTGCACGCTGTCATTATTATTTTTTTAAATAATAAAAAATTGGTGAAGAATAAGACATTGGGTTAAGCTGCACACTATTTCAGGGTTTTGGATGTAATTTATCACGTATCGTGATTTATTTATGTGATTTATGGGATTATCACAGTCCACCTTTGTGGGAATGGGATTTAGTGGGATTTAATCCAACACTGAAACATCCATATAGTATTTGTTATAAGATCACATAAAATCCCATAAATCACATGAATGAATCACAGTGCGTGATAAATAACATCCAACCTAGGATTTCGTATGGGGTTTAATGTGATTTAATCCAACACTAAAATCTCCATATACTCTATGTTATAACTGGTCACATTAAATCCCATAAATCACATGAATGAATCACAGTGCGTGATAAATAACATCCAACCTAGAATTTTGTATGGGATTTAATGTGATTTAATCCACCACTAAAATCTCCATATGCTCTGTGTTATAACTGATCACATTAAATCCCATAAATCACATGAATGAGTCACGCAGTCTGTGATAAATAAAATCCAACCCAGGATTTCATACTAAAAACCGTGATTTAAGAATACTTGCAGTTTATTAACAAACAAAAATATTATTGCAGAGGAAAAAGGAAATGCTTTTTTAGATTGGGATAGATGAAAAAAATATGAACACAAAGCTCTTTATTTCCTCCTTTTTAACGCTTTTAAAGAGAACTTTTGCATATTTGCACATAATATTACATACTAGTCGGATAAGCCCATATAGAATATGGAATAAGATTTAGCTAGACAGAGTATTGCCCTCAGCACGTGTGCTATAGTGTGTGGGTAGTTGTAGCAGAAGTAGAGAAGAGTTGATAAGTAAATCAGATATATTTAAAATTTGGACACACGTCTTTTTAGTTATGGATTTTACGTTTAATTTCAGTGTGAGTTGATGTATCATACGCCCCTTAACGTTCATTGACGTCAGATGTCCCTTTGCCTTGACCCCCCTGAAGGTGAAGGTCGTTTGGCTTATTAACCACTCGCTAGATATTGACGTGACATGTAAGGATATTGACACACAAACTGGTTATATAATTTGGTACAGGATAAAGCTAACCATTTTCAAATTTGTCATTGACTTTCCATCCAACCTAGAAGAGACCCAATGAATTACCGATTTTCTCCATGATTTAACGATAACTCTTGTTGATAATCATTGTAATTATTTTGTTGGTAGTTAAAGAAAAGGGAGATTTATCCTGAAAGTAAATACCGTTTAGCCAGAGTTCCTTGAATATTTGCAATACTAAAAGACGGGGACTGTGTTTTGTCCTATGTGATTGACATATTATTTAAAACGACGTATTGCACGTCAAAATCAGATTACGCGTTTTGGACACACGTTTTTTTAGTTAGGGGGCCCTTTGACCGCTTTTGGGGACCCTTTCAGTACCGCTGGACCCTTTTCGCTTCTTTCATTGGATTGTACGTTTAATTTCAGTGTGAGTTGATGTATCATACGCCCCTTAACGTTCATTGATGTCAGATGTCCCTTTGCCTTGACCCCCCTGAAGGTCAAGGTCATTTGGCTTATCTATAAATCGCTAGATATTGACATATTATTTAAAACGACGTATTGCACGTCAAAATGAGATAACGCGTTTTGGATACACGTCATCCTTAGTTAAGGGGCCCTTTGACCCCTTGTTGAGACCCTTTCAGTACCGCTGGACCCTTTTCGCTTCTTTCATTGAATTCTACGTTTAATTTCAGTGTGATTTGATGTATCATACGCCCCTTAACGTTCATTGACGTCAGATGTCCCTTTGCTTTGACCCCCCTGAAGGTCAAGGTCATTTGGCTTATCTATAAATCGCTAGATATTGACATCCCATTTAAAACGACTTATTGCATGTCGGAATCGGATTACGTGTTTAGGACACAGGTCTTCCTAATTTAGTGGGCCCTTTGACCCCTTTTAGGGGCTCTTTTAGTACTCCTGGACCCTTTTAGCTTCTTCCATTTGATTCTACGCTTGATTTCAGTGTGGTTTGATGTATCATGCGTCCATAAAATTTCATTGACGTCAGAAGCCCCTTCCC
>JAQFZX010002746.1:0-16670 GCA_034682405.1 Hydroisotoma schaefferi | reverse complement strand
GTGGTGACCCTTTCTCGGCTACTTTAGGAGGTGGTGACCCTTTCTCGGCTACTTTAGGAAGTGGTGACCCTTTCTCGTGTACTTTAGGAGGTGGTGACCCTTTCTCGGGTACTTTAGGAAGTGGTGACCCTTTCTTGGCTACTTTATCCTTGACCTTCTTCTTGATTTTAAACTTGTCCACAAGCGTATTCCATTTATCTTTGATATCAGAGAGCTTATCCTTCACTTTATCTTTTTCCTTCTTGGCTGGCTCGCTGGGACCAGCCTCCCTCATTTCTACAGACTACGATAGTCTTATCCGGCTTTAGTTTAGGTTTTGGCTTCGGTTTATTGCTCTGAACTGGTGGGAGGTCCTCCAGGACCTCCTCTTCCGAACCACCCCCATACTCCGGAGAAAGACCTCATCCCCCATAATCATATAGTAATCAAATTGGGGTATTTCTTAATCGTAACTTTGTTCCTCCTCTTCTTCCCTTGGTGGATACAAGCAGTATCACTTTTTCTGATTGAGTTACACCCTTTTTTAAGCAAGGCTGGTGGTCTCACCAGCGATGCTTGCAGCTGTTGAGGATGTTCATCTTAAACCATTTCTGGGATTTCTAACCCTTCTTGGTTGGATTAAGAATAATTATTTCCTAACATGTAAAAAAAATATCCTGAATAATGTCAATTTTTTATCATGGCGTCATTGAACGGTTATTTAGGCAATAAATGGAGGGTGAAACCTGTTATTATGAAGTTCAAGCTAGACAGATAGATATATTACATTGAATCCAGGCTTTATACTCACAGAAACTTTAACTATGGATCAATTTAACTAAACGAAAGGTGCTTCTTCCTGAAAATCTTATATGCAATGCCATTTAGTGTCAATAAATGACAAAATAATTAGGAGGACGGGGTGGATAGGATGAAAGAGGAGCTTTTATTATTATTTATTTATGAAGGACTTGGTCCCAATCCGGCCAAAATGTTGTTTTCATTCTCAGACAGTAATCTGTCAGGTTTGGATATTTCCCTGAAAAACATCATTTAAATTCGGGGTTGATTCCTTATTTAAAAAAATCCATTCTACAGGGTGGCCCGAAATGTAGTAGTAACTATGGTTACACAGTAATTCATTCTGGGCCACCCTGTATTTTAACAGAAACTCAGGCTAGACATACTTTCACTCAACGCTGTTGCAAAAACGGTGTCCGGCAATCCCCACATGAACTGGGAGAGTTGTCCAAAAACAGCGGCGTCATATTCACAGGGTTCGTCCCCCAAAATAAACTTCCGGTCACCCAAAAGGTCAGAAAGGTGTTGGAGATCGTTCATAAACAACTCTTCCATCTCTGGCTTGCTATGCAACCCAATCCCGTGACCTTTTGACCTCCGAAGTATTGTAAACTTTGCAAAAGTTTGGAATATAAGGGGCCTCAATGTTCCAGCCCTTTTGGGCATTATTGATTGAAGGGATTTGTATGAAGAGTACACAAACCGGTAGAATGGAATGGCCCTTTACATTTTAACCAAATTAAAATAGTTTAAATTATTAATGGAAGGATATATATTGTATTATTTATAAGGAGGAGGGATGTTATTCACCAGAATAAATGTTCATCCATGGTAATCCTAACCATTTCCCCTACTGCCAGTTCCTCCTTGCTGTACTTCCCATTTAAATTTACATCAAACTTCCTAAGGAAATGTAATTTAAATTAGAGTTTATTCCCAATTAGAGTTTGAAAGTAGAAATGCAAGGTTACTTTGTTAAAAACTTGATGATAAACTGGGTGTCTGCAATATGCTGGCCGTTTATTGAAATCCAGGGGAATTTACCTTTAGGTCCCCATGCATTCTTTAGTCCAAGATCGGCCTAAACATTACCCCAAAATTGTGTAACTAATCTTGATAAAAGTAAGGTTAGTTGTGATAGCCAACCTTGTAAGTAATTTTAGCCATTCTCATAAAAGTTTCTAGCTTCATGACGAAGGGAGATGCATGAGGAAGTGTCCTTGCCCGTGGGGGACAATGCATTATGACCAAATCTTTGGGTGTGTCGTTCCAATTAGCTCTACAAAATGGGGGTAGTCTTATTAACAATTATTCAAGGTTTACAAAGATTAATTGTTTTAATTAAATTAGGTAGGATTTATTTACAGTTTCCTCTCCATCATTGCTCGTTTAATTCGTGGGATCCCAATAAAATAGGCTAGAGCTCCAACAAGCACGGACAGAGCTATTAGAATCATATTTTTTAGGAATTTTAAAACGAACTGTAGGTAGGAAAAGGACGAGACGACGAATTTATTTAATAGAAATAGTTCTGGCTGCAACAAAATCCCTGGCTGGGATCTGTCTAAACTTCTGTATATGATTATTAAATCCTGGACATTATATTAGGCTGAGAAACCTTGGTCAGAATAAAGGTATATAGATGTGTAATAAATATGTGGTTGAATATTATGAACAGATTAGCTAGCAAGGTCGAGTAAAGACTACAACACAATCCTCATGCAAAAACTCGTACTTTTATATATCCTTCTGGTCACTTTTTTGCATAAGATTCATGATTTATGATTGCAGAATTTTAATTTGTATTTGATTGATTTGAAGCAACTGAATGAATGGGTCGTGGGCTTTTACATTGTATGTAAAGTTAACTAAAATACTTGTAGCAAGTAACCTTCGTGTAAACTCATTAGCCATAAGTAAGTGACAGTTGTTGCGTGGGTGGGTTGTTCCGAAATGTCATAATTATACCGTGGTTGTTCCGTGGCTTTGTATGTATTTCCAAATAATAAATAATTAATTATGCATAAACCCCTAAATTATGGTGAGCAGTTGTCATGTTTGGATCAAAAACCCTCATTTTAAACTCCTTTTTCTGTCAGTCGAGTGGAGTTTGCATTCATATGATAATTTCTCATGAATTTATGATCCGTCGCCTTTTGTTCTTTGCACAGCGTTTAGGATTTCACATTTCAACCGAAGTTAGTTGACCAGAACTGATTAATTTCTGACAGTTTCTTATATAAATACAACACGAACGGTTTGAAATCCGTTAGTCACAAAAAAATCCAAAGACACGGGGAAGTCAATGTTTTCAGGAAGGGAAAGGTCAAAGGTGTAAAAAAAGAGTCCATAATTAACAAAAGAGCTATGAAACTAGAGGAGGTGATATGCATCATGGATTTAAGGGACTATGAAACACCCCAGAGTCTGGAATAGTGTCCCCTTTAATTATTAATTGACCCTAAAACAACTTAATTACTGTCCCTGGACGCTATTTGAGACAATAGGGTAGGGGAACTTATCTACGGAAGTCTGATGCACAGATTGTGTAGTTGTTGTTGGAATTTTGTAATCATTATCAGCGCCGGGAGGGAATGAATATAGTTTGTTTAGAAAAGTAAAAATGAATTGTCCAATAAATAGGGTCACTTCACACTTTTCTGAAATGCATTTACAGTTTTAGATTGAGATTATAGTCATTAACAGGATTCAGAAGTGAAATAAATGGAATGGGTATCTAAGGAAGGTTCATTTGCATAATTATTATTGGGTTAAAGCCCATAAGCGTAGTAGCCTTATTAAGTTTAATTAATAAAGGTAATCTAAGATGAGCTATCCTCTATAAATTCATCTTCAGAATCAGGTAAGAAAACCTCTAT
Source organism: Hydroisotoma schaefferi (assembly GCA_034682405.1). NCBI lineage: Eukaryota > Metazoa > Arthropoda > Collembola > Entomobryomorpha > Isotomidae > Hydroisotoma > Hydroisotoma schaefferi. The sequence goes on along the minus strand of JAQFZX010002746.1, from coordinate 13,011 downwards.
CTTATAGACTTCTGAAGCACCTTCTTCAGGAGCTGATAAGACCTTATCCAGTTCTGGGACTGGTAGGACTTTCTCATCATCCATTTCCGACCCATCATCTTCTGAGGAAGAAGATAAGATCTCTATTTTACACACTTCGGAAACATCATCGGATAGGATAGCATCTTCTTCATCCTCATCATTAACTTCCGAACTGTATTCTGGATAAGATAAGATCTCATCGTCCGCGTCCTTATCCACTTCCGGACTATTAGGTTCAGGAGGGAAGTGGAGGTTTCCCTCACAAACCCAAAGATAGGGATGAATCTGTGGATCCTTTCGGATCCGATTGATAAAATCTGATCTTTTTATCGGCATGTAATCTTCACCTACAATTTCGCCCCTTAATTTTAATTCCAGTAGGACTGGCAAGCCATGCAGGAAGCTTATCAGCCAGATCTCCGTGAACTAAAACATTTAGAAGGTCAAGGTCATCATAAAATGCATTTTCAAACTCATTCTTTATTATAGGAGCAACCACAAAGGGGTACAAATAGCATTGAAGGATATGAAGGGGTGTGGCTGTGCTGGTCTGCTTAACATGTAAAGGATAGGGCTTATCGGGATTTCCAGTGGGTACATTGGAAAACTAGGGGGTACGAAAGGTACCCCCGTGGTTGCACCAATGATTTAATACCGTTCCGATGTAATTAATCTCGAATGACGTGAGGGTTTTGGATGCGATGACGAGAGACGAAATGCCATAAAGAGGACGGGTTAATGTGTCAAGTTGACTAAATTGATCGGTTGGACGGGGTTCGTCGCCATCTCCCTCTAAACTGAGGGTCAGCTTCTGTAGTTCTGTAATCATTAAAACGTTATGGGTACAAATTAACTACCTTTAGTAATTAAAACCTCCTCCAAGCAGCTATGGGAGCCCAGCTAATTGTTTTAAGAGTGTGACCCCTGCCCGTTTGGCTTATTTAGGTCCGACTGGGTATTTCGTGGGAGACAGTCGCTGCGATTGTCTATGTCTGACCTGATCAATATCAACCATTTATTTTTATGTGGAGCCTCAGCCACCACACCCTGTATTTCCCTTTCTGTGTTTTTTTACTTCATTCGTCTCCCTGTACCTACGACTTTTGATTTTAGCAAATATAATCTAATCTGTTATTTGTTTCTTTTGACGAAAAGCTTAGCGATTGAACATTTTTCACCCGACCGGGTCCAATTTACCCCCACGGGTCCCAAAAGCTTTAGGTTTTAGCGAAAAGAATCTGTTATTTGTTACTTTTGAACAAAAGTTAGAGGGACAATATTTTTGGAAATTTCAGGCCGGTGGTGGTCGTTTTGACCCGCACGGGTCACTGTTTAGTCCGATCGGGCTGGTTTACGATCTTAACCTTCAATAGCGTCCCTTGATTCCCTATGCTAAGTTTTGGCGATTGGGTATCATCATTTATTGACTAATCGAGTTGACAGACAGACAGACGGACAGCGTGGCTACATAAGCCCAATTGACTAGGCTAAAAATAAATTCGTTTTACTTTTCCAAGTTTGTAAAGTTGGGATTTCTGAGGTCCAAGGTTGGCCAATCGGTACTTCAACTCCAAACTTGTACAAAAGTATCTTGAGCTTCTCGATGACCATACCCTTGAGGTCTGATATGCATGTGTAGAGTTCATTTATTGAATATATTGGTATTTCAAGTATCCTAAGGTTTGGAAATAGTTTAGGAACAAATATATTTATTAGACAATCCCCCGGCCGAAGGACACGCTTGTATGGGGAAGATATTCTAAACTCTTTCAACTTAGGGTGATAATTGACTTGACCTAATTTTTCAAAATCCTTAACTTGTACACCCGTAGATCTAACATCAACCAGTTTGAAACTTAGCAAGTTCGGTGTTTGTTTTAGTAGTGGAAGTATATCTTCAACGGCAAAGTTATCATTTATTGGAGTGAGGATTGAAAGTGTTGAAAGTTTAGTCATTTTGGTTAGAAATTGGAACTGAACGGTAGAATGCCTCCATTTATACTCCAGTTTAAGCGTTTCTAAACTTGTGTTGAGGTCGTTCATAACCATGGATAAAGGGTTGGGCGATTCATTCTTTAACAAATAACCCTCGTCGCAGAGACAAAGGTCTAGATATTTTAACTTGAGTTTCATTTTTCTGAGAGATTTAAGATCCTGATCCCTTATTGCTCCCTTAATAACGAGTGATGACAATGGTAACTGTTTGACAGTACGTTGGAAATGATTTCGAACGGGTCCAAATAAAAGGTTTAAAAAACTCCCAGGTGTATAATCCTCTAGATAAATTTCCAATTTCTGAAGATCCTTGGCCTTGGCTATAAACTTGGAGAGGTTCTTGGCATAATTGTCGACAACCCATCCATCACCAATTGATCCCTCACCGGGATGACTTTTTGGAATGATAACAATTTTTAGGGATTCTAACTGGGGCATGTCCATTTGACAAAACTGATAACGTCCGTCTAAAGTTTCGGTGTCTTTTAGTTCGAGATGTTTAGCCCGTCGGTTTATTTTATTTAGGAAGGTCACAAGGGCTGAATCTGATAGGTCGACCAGGGAGTAGTTGTCTACACAGGTTATGAAACTGTCTGCTGGAGACGTCAACGCTTGGTCCACCGTCACCCCGTGGTCCACCGCGACCCCATGGACACGTATGCAGTACCTACTGCCGGAATTGAAGAACTGACGAGTAACTATTTTACCCCAGTTTTGGCATACCCTTCTACAGTTCTTTAATGAAGGTAGGTTGAGGTATCCAAAAACTGAGTTTAAAACCTGAAATTAGTGGATGAAATTGTCATTATTGGCGAATGACATGAGTGTAGCATTCAAATATTCCGTAATACCCAGGGTAGTGTGTCTTACCTGTGGATTTGATAAGGCAGACTCCATTGTGGGGTTTTATGTGGGTGTGGCTGGAATTGCTGGTAGTAAATAAATAAACTTCTAGTTTTAATTCTAAATCCACCTGGCATGTTAAACTTATCATGGATAAGAGCAGGATGTGTTATTTCAGCTGGGAGATTGTAAATTGGCATGTTAAATATCCCACAATCTTACTTAAGAATTGTGTCAGTTTAATTTGCATTTCATCTTTGCATGTTGGCATAAAAGGTTGTTCATTATTATTCTGACTACCTAACCTACTCATCTCAAATTGAGAATTTGTGGCCTCATTTGTTGCAGAGTTATTCTATGTACAGACAGACGGAAGGGGTAATCCCTGTATCCTTTGAACGGGCTAAAAATGTCTTATCTCGGAATCAAATTGTGTAAGAAATTACATGCAATTTTGAAGGATAAGTAACTATCTGGGGACTCAATTATTTTGATTAGTTGGTTGAATGAATAAACAATAAAAACAATATCTGACTGACCATAAGAAATTGAGAGGCTTGGCTTGATTAAATAAATATTTCATTGATTGCATTGTTGGAATTTAGAGAGGGGTTTAGTTTGGAGGAATTGACGGGTTTGTTTGTAGTTTGTTTGACTCAATTGAGGTGTTTAAAGTCATTAATTTGTCAATTTAGATTGGATGGTGGTTGTTGAATGAGTTGGCGAAAAGTATTAAATATTCTTTTACATTAATGATGACATTATCCTGTTCTTGATTAAATTTATACGTTGTTTAATTATCAGTTTAATAAATACCAGAGATTCCACTTGACTTTGACATTGACATTGGCATTGGGAATTGGGACTTGGGTAAATATTATAAATACACAAAAAATGCTCATTTCATGGACATTCTGAGCTGACTCATGTACCCGAAACCCTCGTCCATATCCCGCGGCCAAAATAGGTGAAAAAAAGATGTTTTGAAGCATATTAACATGAGAGATATGGCCCTTCTATCATGTAAAGGATAGGCGTGCGGGTTAATTAACGAGGGCGGCATATGGGCGAGGACAGAGGGTACTTTGTAGTTTCAGATAAAAAGTTGCATAGCATATTTAACATGGGAGAGGTATCCCTTTTAACATGCAAAGGATGGGCGTGCGTGCGGTGTAATTAACGAGGGCGGCATATGGGCGAGGATTTAGGGTACTTTGTAGTTTTATCGGATAAAACGTAGCATAAAAAGCATGGGGATTGTGTTGAGTTTTTTTTGGGGAAATGAGCGGAATTCCCACTTGGTCTTCTCCCTCTCTTTCTTTCCAACCAAAAAGTACCAAACTATCCTCTCCACATTTCGTCCTTCCTCAATTAAAAATATATTTCCAGTTAATTAATTCCATTTAATTAATTACTTGTAATTGATTACTTGTAATCCCCTTTAGTCCACCCAGCCTTAGAAAAAGGTAAAGTTTATTAGTAAAGATGGCAAACTCAACCAAAGTGGCTTTCGTCACCGGATCCAACAAAGGTTAGCCACTTTTTTGGCCGGTTTTATTTTATTATTCAATTATTTCCGTTTTTATATATTTTTTAATCACCCTAAAGTCCGTCCGATATGCCGCGGCTTATATATGATAAAGAAGATATTTTGAAGCATGGTTAACATGAGAGAGATACCCCTTCTTTTAACATGTAAAGGATAGGCGTGCCGGCGTGCGGCATAATTAACGAGGGCGGCATGTCGGACGGACTGTAGTGTAGTAAAAGAGATAAGGAGTAAATTATATTGGAATCTTAAAGGTATCGGTTTGGCAATTGTTCGAAATCTGTGCAAGGATTTTGACGGGGATGTGTTCCTGCTGGCCAGGGATGAGACTCGAGGTCGGGAAGCGGTCAAACTACTAAAAAACGTGGGTTATCTTATGCTTATCGTATCGACGGACGTTACCTGTAACCCGGCTTATCTATACCTTGTGTTTGGCAGGAAGGACTAGAGCCAAAGTTCCATCTCTTGGACATCGAGTCTATGGACAGTATCCTGGCGTTTCGTCAGTTTGTGGTTGACACTTATGGAGGGATTGATGTCCTTGTTAACAACGCTGCTATCGCTTTCAAACAGGATGCGACAGAGGGGTTTGGAGAGCAGGCCGAGGTCACCATCAGGGTCAATGTCAAGGCGACCTACAACCTTTGCAAGGAGCTCCTCCCCCTTCTCCGCCCTCATGCCCGGGTAGTTAATGTCTCCAGTTCGGCTGGGCACTTGAGTCGGATTAATGGACAGGAACCGGCGGCTGGGGAACTAAGAAAACAGTTTTCAGACCCTGAAGTTACTTCAGATAAGATCTTACAGCTGGTTGACACCTTTGTCCAGTAGGTTACCTCTTTCTTGGGTCAATTTATTGATTATTGATTATCGATTATCGATTTTAATAAATGTGGATTTGACAGATTGGCCAAGGACGGAACGCGCCATAAGAATGGGTGGCCCAATTCGACCTACATGGTTTCTAAAGTGGCCGTTTCGGCTCTGACCCGAGTTCAACAACGAGAACAGGATAAGGCTCGACCGGATGATGATATTGTTATCAACCACGTCCACCCGGGTTATGTGGATACGGATATGACGAGTCACAAGGGTCCGTTGACCACGGAACAGGGGGCTGTCGCACCCACTTTCTTGGCGCTCCTCCCACCCGATGTCCACACTAATCCTAAGGGAGCATACTTTTGGCATGATAAGACCGAAATCGATTGGATTAATGGACCTCTGCCTGCTCAGTATTAATCGGAAGGTTTTATTAAGTTGAGAATGATAAGTCAATGCTTAAGGGTTTTTATTATTGACAATCACTAAGCTAGACAGCCACCCAGCATATTTTAACCTCAGTGATCTGTCAGTGTTGCTGTCATTTATGAAAGTAGTATTATATTATATTTCTCTGCAAAATGCTTTAATTACAAAACTGTATCCATTCCAAACTTTGCACAAGATAATCTTTCAATGGGACAATTAAATTCTAATTAATTCAAAAAGCTATTAATTGTAGTATAAAATGCTTTAGCTTACCGGTGGTATATATTATACTGATTTGGTCTAGACAATTATAAATGCAGCATGTATACGTAGAAAGAACAGGCTGTTCTTTAAGTTTAAAACTTGAAATGGTTGTGATAAGAAATCTTGTTGGTAATACATTTTGAATAAAAGATACAATCATCCTGAACCTGATAAAACAAAGCTTGAACTCAAGACTTTCAACAAGTTTAAGCTGGAATAAATGACCAGAAGCATGCACAAAATAGTACGGTGTATTTTATTGTGTAAGGAAGGAACTGTCGTCGACTGCTAATTCAAAACAATTCATTCCTTGCCAAACAATTGTTTAGGAATGAAAGAATATTATATTCCGGAATTTAAAGTTAAAGAAGGATGGAAGTATTTAATTGTGGGCGAGTTCCAGCTTCTAGTGTATTAATATTAAAGGCAATTCGTACAAAAGCAGTTGATTTCTGAGAGGAATTGTAAGTAAAACTTTCAGGACTTTAGCTGAAACGGTTATCCATCTTGATAAGCTAGCTGGATCTGTAATTTAAAATGCTTCCTCTCCTGCAGAAGCAGTTCCCATCTTTATTCCTGCTTTTGGTGTTATCATGGTCCATTTCAGAGGTTGTAGCTGGTCAAACAATGCGAATAAGTTCTACAGGCGGTGACACTAGTGGCGACTTGGATAAGCGTCGATGGCGGATATGGAGCGGAGATCCCTGCAAACCCTGTTGAATAACCAAGGTAAGGTACGTCATTCCGGTCTACGATTGGAAATATATGTATTTACAAGAGGGGTACTCTGTCAAACGGCTATTTTAATTATCCAAGATGATGTAAACTGTACTGTGGATACTATTATATAATGTTTCTTTGACAGAATAATGGAGAAGGGATCTCCCTCTGCAAAAGTCCATGTTCTTTGGTACGAAGGTACGATCAGACAGTTGCAGAACGTTGGGCACTGCCAAATTCACATGCAGCAAGTGTAAAAGTGGCTACGAGGGTAGGTTTTGTGAGATTGATAAAGGGAGAGAGGGTAAAGTGACGGGATCGGGCAGTTCGGGTAATTATATACAGACATTACAAAAGTTAGAGATGGATTTGACATTTACTTTGACTGCAAGGATCCATTTAGTGGGACGAGTTTGGCCCATTACGAACTGGCCTATGCTTCCGAAACCGAAGAGTTCAAAAGGGGTAAGTTAACCTGTCCGGCCACCCCCCTCACGCAACATAACCGTTGTAGTGACCCTCTAGACGGACAAAATGGGAACTGTAAAATATGTGGGACGGCCGTGGCCCGGAACTCCACTTTATCCCGGGATAGGGCATTTCCGGACGAAACCCTGTTTTGGAACGTCTTTGCCGAGGTCTACAAAACTCCTCCCGACTGTTCGTCCGGAATTGAAGAAATGGTGAAACTGCCCATGGGAAATGGACAGAGAACAGGGCACACTGGGTGTAATCCACTCACTGGAGGGAGAGCTAACGTTCCGTGGGGGGGGGGTTGCAGAGTGCAACTGGAGCGGATGTCATCATGGCATGGGATAGCTAATGCAGGTATATATTTACAAGGGCAAAACTATTAAAATGTGTTTCATAAATCATGATTAAAAGGGGTCTGCGTCACGGGATGGGATCCAGCGACAGGAGATCCAGCGACACGGGGTCCAAGCGACAGGAGGAGAAAAAACCCAGGAAAGGACGGAAATGTATGCACCTTGACCCCTTCCCATATCATCTTAAAAGTTAGAAAGGATTTAGTTTAGCATTTGTTTGCAAGAAAAGACACAACTGGACTTTACACAAGGATCACAAGATATATTCCATATTAAATGTGTGAGTGATCCTGACTGTCATCGGATCTGGCTGGAGTCTCTGATAAAGATGAACATACAAAGATAAAATCTTTATCAGAGATTTGGAGTAAACCTTTTGAAATTGTAACCGTTTTGATAAATTTTGGGAGCCTCTAAGCGAAACAGCATTAACATTAGACATGTTTTACATGTTACTTCAATAGAAATGTTAGTTTGTTGGTATTGAAACCATGATGCTGTAATAAATTGTTTGTGTTCTACAAAGTCAACAGGGACTTGTGAAAGTTAAAATCGTTAGTTGCTAGTTTTAAGTTGCATAATCACTGAATCAGTAAATGTGAACACGCTAAGGAATGTTTGACTTTGATATGTTAAAAAATTAATTAAAACAGAATAATATAAAACATGTGGATGGATATTTTCCATAAGAAAGGGTTGCATCAACTGAAAGTATATACAAAACAGACAACATTAATTTTTGTATTTCACTGTAACACTAGATGTATACTTCCGCTTTCTTTTTCACTTTCTCCATGGAAATAGCTTTCTCTTTCTGTGTTTTTCAATGTATACTTCGAAATGGAAAGTAAAAGTATTGAAAGACAAGAGAAAGCAATCATGGCAACTTAATCATAGATTATGAGCATGTATACTTCCACTTACGTCCCTTTTCCTCCTCAGGTTACTCCCGAACTTTCAAGTTGAAACCAAGTCAACTTTTTGAAAAGCGTAAGATAAAAGTAAAGGCCATTTTTCGTCTACTGAACAGTTTTGATCCATATTACTTTTACATTTGTGGTTCTTACTGTTTGCTAATAAAATTAAAAGTACATACTACCGTTGATTCTTGCGTTTAGTGAGTTTTATTAGCCCAGTCAATTGGGCTTATATGACCACGCTGTCCGTCCGTCCGTGTATGGCATCGATAACTTTCGAAAGAATGACACCACAGCTCCGAAATTTTGCATAGTGGGTCCAGGGCCGATTTTGAGAATTAACTTCGTAAACGAGCCCGATCGGACCACGCAGTGACCCATGGGGGTCAAAATGACCCCCACTGGCCTGAAAGTTCGAAAAATATTGGGCTCTACGTTTGTTCAAAAGTATGAAATAGCCAAATAGCAGATTATTTTTGATAAAATCGAAGGTTATAGGTACCTGTGGGGGTCAAATAGACCGTTTAGGGTAAGAAATTTCCAAAACATTGTTTCACTACTTTTTTTCAAAAGTATCAAATAACAGATTATTTTCGGTAAAATCCAAAGTTTGAAGTACCCGCGGGGGTAAAAAAAAAACCCCCCTGACAAGAAGTTTCGAAAAAGAATCTACCTCAATTTTGGTAAAATCAGAAAGTTTAGGCACCCGTGAGAGCCGTGGCCTGAAATTTTTTTTAATAAAGTTGTCGAACTTACTTTTATTCAGAAATAAGCAACAAACAAAATTACTGTTGGGAAAATTCGAAGTTTCAGGCACCCGTAGCACTAGCGGGTGACAAATACAATAATTGTTTTTAAAACAGCTTCAAACCCCTTGGGTAACCAAACCAAAGGAAGAAACAGCAGAATGTGGGGGCTAAGCCCCCACATAAAATATGGTAGCGAATCTGGAGGTAGCCGCATACAGCCAAATGGTGCAATGGGTGAATGAAACCGATAAAGGTCTAAACAACCCCTACGGGCCAGAAGTTTCCAAAAATAATTTTGCTCAAAACTAACAAAGAACTGATTATTTTTGGCAGAAACGAAAGTTTTGTAATGGCGACTGAAACAAAAATAAAATACAATAAAATACATGTCTTCTAACTTTGAAAAAAATAAATCTCTAAAAAAAATTCTATGGAAATGGAAAGACACCTTTTAGCTTCGATTTGAGACTAATTTCAAAATTGAAAGTTGAAATCTGTAGGAGAAGTAGGCTTTCCAAAAATTTCCGTTCTCCCATAAGAACCGACCAAGACGTGATTCTCACTTGGCCCCAAACTGGATAAAATAGAAAGTCGACGGCCGTGAACTCGATGAAAGAGAAAGTCGTAAAATAGAGCCTTATGGAGTCTACGACAAATGATACCGCGTCAAATGATACCCCGGATATCTCTCAGACCCAGACTTTTTGATAATATTAGAAATAGTTTTAGTTAAAAGTTCCACCAAAAAATAGACTTTTTGAACTTTTTTTTGCTGAAATTGTCTTTCAAAATGAAAAAATTAACCAGCCGTTTCCAGTAATTCATAATTCTTTTAAAACCTCCTCCAAGCAGCTATATTAGCCCAGATATAACCTACGGGTGCTGTACTATACATTTGACTGCGTCATTGTTCAATCTAAAATTACACGGTCAACTGCGTTCTACTTTACAATTACAACGACATCGGCTTTTTTGGTTTCTTCAAAACCAACAGGTTTTACAGCTTGTTTTCGTAAAACAACGAATTTTGTCATTCGATGATGTACAGGTACGCGAAAGTTCAGATTTTAGCAAAAGTAATATTATATTTGTTGCCTATTTATGGCCAAAACTAATACGGTTCATAATTTTTCCAAATTTCATAGTGGTGGGGTGCCTACACCTACGGATTTTGCCAAACATATTCCGTTATTTGTTTGTTATAAACGCCAGTTGAGCAAAAACTTTTTGGAAATTTTTGACCCTATCGGGTCCATCTGACCCCATGGGTACCTAGAACTTTGGATTTTGCCAAAAATAATCAGTTATTTGTTACTTTTGAGCAATGAGAAGAACAATAGTTTGGTAAATTTAAGACCAGTGGGGGTATTTTTGACCCCCGCGGGTCACCGCGTACACCGATCGGGCTGGTTTCCTAACTTAGCCTTTGAAATGTGGCTTAGCCTCCCTGTGCAATTTTTCGGGACTGTGGTGTCATTTTTTCTCAAGTTATCGAGTTTACGGACAGACAGACGGACAGACCGACGGATTGCGTGGCTACATAAGCCCAATTGACTGGGCTAAAACTGAAATTGAGTGAATAAGAATTTGCAATTAAACTAAAGAAGATGAAACGTTTAAAGAATAAAATTTCAGTTTAATTTTTTTAATTGCAATTTTAAAATACTAGTAATTTTTTTTTTCCTATATATTCATTTTCTCAAGTAGTTCCTCAATTTATTAAAAAAAAAAATTTAAAGTTTAGTAAAAAAAAACGCATTCTCTGCGTTTACTAATTATAAATTAATTCGAAATTTTTATGGTATAAAAAACCTTCTCAAAATGATTTTAGGTATTCCTCTTTTAAAACGGTTTAATATCCTTTGAGCAAGTTAACTTTCAATATTTATTAAAAAGCTTTAATTTCAGGGATCGGAATTTTTTCCGGGGGGAAGGGAATTATTACTTCAAATGGCCCGGACCTCATGGGGAACTACACCGGGGGGGGGGAATTACTCCGAGGGGGGATTACTCCGGGGGGGGGGGAATTACTCCGGTGGTGGGAATGATTTTGGGAAGTACGGTATTTCTTTTCATTGCAAGACATTTTGCCCTAAAGCAGAGCGATGATGAGAGATACCCACGGTATCATTTGTCGCGGTATCATTTTCAGTTAGGTATCATTTGTCGTGGTATCATTTGGCGCCAGGTATCATTTGACGCGGTATCATTTGTTGCGGTACCATTTGACGCGCTCCCCCATTTAAGTTCAAATTTTGAACTTAAATATTCATTGAAATGTGTATGCGGTTAAACTTTTTAAAGTTCTGTTTGCGAGGAGACGTTATTGTAATTCTAACTTAGATTCAGCTCAAAAGTCCACCTTGTGGACTACACCCCTCAAGGTCAAAAGTCACAGGTAACGAAAACTTTACATAGCAACCCTTAGCAGGTAGGGTATCATTTCAACGGCATGTACTCGAAGACTTCAAAACGTTACTTAAATTGTCCAGTGACCTTTCATTACTGCGCAGCAAGGAAAAACGCCTAATACTCGAATTTCTCGATCACGCTTTTTGCTAATAGTATCTAGAAGGTCGCAATAATAGGACGAACTAAACGGTTTAAGGCACGTCACCTTTCGCTTTCGCGCGATACGGTCAAACATTATATTCGAATATCTTGATGACGTTTTAAAAAAAAGCTACAAGATCTAGAATAGACATCGAGTTTTAACTAGACACATTGCGCGCTCACTACGGACACATCGTGCGCTCTCTACGAACTCATTGCGCACTCGCTTTGGACAAATTCCTTGCGCATTTCCAACACATCGCGTGCACTCTATGGATTTTATATTCGACAGCTTGACAGTTTTCACCCTTCTTTATATTCGTCAATTACAACATTGCACGCCTTCGTTACTCCCGTTACAACGGTTTATTTGAGGTTGAGGCGAATAAACCCATATTATGTAACACGGGGCTATGAGTGTCATAGTCTGAACCACTGGGGGTACGAAGGTATATTTGTACGCTCTAGTTTTCTAATGTACCCCCTGTAATTCCCGATAGGCCCTATCCTTTGCATGTTAAGCAGGCCCCACCAAGCCCCAATACATCCCTTCATATCCTTTAATGCTGATTCCGCCTCTGAGGAGTGTAGGTTGTATGTAAGTATGTGTCTCGTATATCACCTGTCCTATCCTGTGCGTTTGGTTGTTGGACTAGTTGGTCTCTCGAGCTCTCATTCTTTGCCTCACGTAATTTCCAATTTCCCGTTACCCATCGGCGATGGGTACTGCTGTGACCTGTGAGTGACATTTTAGCTAATATAGTGCCTTTAATATCTTGGTTATAGATAAAAATGGAACGTCTACTATTATTTACCTCAGTGGATGCGCTATTCTACCACTGCACCACAGGAAAGTTCTGCCACAGTTTGGGGGCCCCTATTTGTGTTTTCAGTTCTACTGGGACTCTAACTGTACAAAACCTTCAAAACGTTTGAACTATCTTGAGCCAACCAAAAAATTAGGATGGTTTTGGGATCCTGGACCGATAATCAATGAAGCCTATTACTTGGTAGGGTCCATTAGTTTGTGTGGTCTGAATTGTAACCGGACCCGATATGAACAGCCGGTTGCAGGTTTGCTGCCCCCGCCCGCAAATAGTATCGAAACTTTTGACAACGTTAACAAAACGGGTTAGTTTGCTTGGAATATTTCGTTTGCTTGGGGTGGGAATTGTCACAATGTGCGAAAGTAGGACCGGCTGATCCGATCCGACCGGCTGGCCGGACAGTTATATAACCTGAAATATGTTTGTCTACTTTTCCACCAAAATATCACAAGAATGGAAATAGTTTGACCCGAATCGATAGCTTGAGGACCCATGGGG